>ARYC01001476.1:0-88290 GCA_000711775.1 Oxytricha trifallax | reverse complement strand
AAGGTATAAAAGAGCTACATAAGTTAGGCTTTGTTCATAAAGATTTGAAGCCTGAGAATATAATGATAAACTTCTCACCTGTAACAGTGACAATTATTGACTTCAACAGAGCATTAATGGTAGAAGTATCAAGGCTAGGAAGTGTTATGGGAACTCAGGCTATTATCCTGAAAGAGAAGACTGGAGAGATGGAGACTATCAATGGGATGTGTGGGCTTTAGCAGCAATACTAATAGAGTGCGATATGCCTCGGAATGATTACTACTCTACAAGGTGTGAGAAAGATGCTAAGTAAAGAATCAAGTAATTTATAGACAAAACCAGAGCATTTCAATCATTAAAATAAATGGCAGAATCAATAATCTTAAAACCAAACTCTAGATCAGACATAACATTAGAGAAGATAGAGTTGTGGTTAAGTTAAATAAACTTCAGACCTCTCCCACATGATCCAAAAGTGCATTTTGAGTGATTAAATTAAATACATTTACTATAAATTTCACATTAAAACCTATAATAACCCCAACCCCTAACAAATTCCCTACAAATCAAAGCACTTATAAACCTCATTAAGGGGTTTTGGGGTTTTGATTGGTAGCTTGATAATAATTTCAATGTTACCGTAGAAAGCACTTTTCCTGAAAATGCCAGGATTTACAAATTTAACTTGATCTAAAAGATTCAAATTAACGAACAAGTTGCTGTCTAGTTTAGAATATAATAATAGATTAATGATTTTTAAATAATTAAAATTAATGCTCCTCCCTTACAATATCATACTCCCCAATATTTAGTTATGATTATAATATTGGAACGACCAAATCAGATATTGTGTTTTACCCAAAGACTTCTACAATGAGTACGGCTACATGCGGTGCTTTCGTTTACCACATTAAGGATACAGCTGGAATAGCATTGAGTCCCTTAATTTAAATTAAGTTAATTTCTCTTAAATATAAAATTTTCACTTGGACGTTATTGTTAAAAGTGCAATTATATATAATTGGGATATAACTAAATTTGATATTTCTAAAATATCAAACATGACATTAAGCGTTTTTACTTCTGATCCTATATTAGTAAATACCTTTTAAACTGTTCATTATGAGGCTTACCATTAGAATTATCCAGGTATCTCTGCTGATTTCAATATGAATGCCAATTTCAAGGTCTCTTGTTTGATGAATGTCATTACTCCTCCTGCATATACTGCTTATGCCTACTCTTAAACAAAATCTTCATAATATATAAATATGAATTAAGTAAGATTTATAAAGTTATATTTATAAAACTATCATTTAAATATATATATAAATTATTAAATTTATAAATTCAACAATCATTAATGGAAAATAAATATAATTCATCATTTTAATTGAATATAGTCCCGTAAACTATGAAAATTTAATAAATTTTTAATATCTAATTAATTTATAATTATTTTGTTCATATTTAAATGATACTATTTTTAAGTTTGGTGTCAAATATATTTTATCTAACTTTAGGATTATCATAATAATTTTCACCGGTACATTCACATCTTTGTAAACTACCTGTAACAACTTCACATTAAATTATATAATTCTAATGCTAGGATCTAAATGGTGTTCAATGCATGACAAGTGGTTCTACTATGATTGATTTTGTAACAGACACATCATCACTACCAACATCGATAACGATAAGCTTTCCAACATTCCAATATACACCACTCGAACTCTACATTGTTGCATTAGGAGCAGGAACTGTTAAGGCTAAGCAAAAACTAACAATTGATGTTTACCGTCTATGCTTAGATACTATAATTACACCCGCAAATATATCAGGTGTTTAGTACAAGAAAAACACAAATTCATCTAACATTACTTTATATTTAAATAATATTAATGCAAGTTTTGTAGCTTGGACGGAGTCTTATGGAAGTTGCACTCCGTTTATTTATACTGTTAAAATTAATGGTAGTTTAACTAATACAAGTGGATAAATAACTTTCAATCCAGCTCTTCGATTGTTTATAATAAATACAACAGAGGCGGCTGCGATTGGTTCATATGTAATTAACTTATTCGGAGCCTTAACTCAAGATGGTAAAGGTGTAAATATGTCATTTACTGTCAATATTCTTCCCAAAATTATTAAAAGGACTTATATATCTCCATTAAGAAAAATTTAAATAAGTAATAATGACTGAGCACCTGCATTTAGCAGTGATATAATTGATGTGGAATTGACAGTACCTAAAACTAAAGATATTAAATATACTATTTATAGATATTACAATTCCAGGTATAACAGACCCTGAAGGTGATGGCTATTCCATCTTAGTGACATTAGACTAGACATAACAGTTTGTTACTTGGAAAAATCCTAAAATTTCAATTAAAGCAGTTCCTAAGCATACTAGCTCTTTTTAAATTACAATAAGACTCACTTATGACAATGAAACTCCACTGTTTTAAGAGTATGAATTAAATATAAAAATTAATCCGCTGCCCCCTAAAGCACTACAGCGTCACAACCATCAGGTGCAATCATAATTCAAGATGGTTTCTTAAGCTTTAAGATATATTAAATAATTTGTTTATTTAATTTAATGCGCAAGAATTCACAGATGGTGGAATGAAAATTAAAAAAGAAAAGCTTACTGAGAAATCAAATGCATCAATAACTTCTGTAGGATATATGGGACCGGTAAATATAAAATTTACAAAAAACTTATTGATGATTGACGACATAGACAAAGTCAGAGAATACAAAGGCTTGTTTCTTAGATACCATCTTTTGAAAAATCGACAAATAAAATTACAGACTGGAAAGTTACCTCATTCAAAGATAATTTAATGAAGCTGTCAGTCGAATTTGCTTATCCACTCGCAGTATCTATCAATGAATTATTTAGAGTATCTAATTAAATTATAGGAATTTGACTAGCTTGAAATAAAATTTAACATTACCTAGTTTTTTGTAAGTGAATCTTTGGATTCAATGATTGATTACAATTACACGATAACTCAAAGCATTATAAACATATATAATAATTTCATTCCTCCTTAGCTTTCAAATTCTTGTAAATTTCATATGTAATCTTATTAATTTAGCTAGTACTGCTATGCTTCAATTTTGTATGTATATTATATTTAATCTCTATCAGGCTCAGCAGGATCCTCAATGACTGGAACAATTATAGCAAATTTAGCTCTTTCTGTGGTTATGGGCCTTTCACTTAAATAATTATGGATGCTTATGAATACACTCCAGATTATTGTGAATTTACCTATGCTTTAAGTTTCTATTCCATCTAATGTTATTATGCTTACATCCTCCCTCAAAGATATATCCAATTTTTACCTGGTTCCAAAAGATATGATGAGCAATATGCTCAGTTTAATTGTAACATCAGATGATAGTGATGATTAGGAAAATAGCTAGCAACTTTAAAAGTAACGATATCTTATAACAATCTTCATTATCCTTAATTTCATTATCTTATCCTTAAACGAGTTGAATCTTCAAACATTCTTAGAAATATTGGACTAGTTTTTTTTGTAATTGTAGTAATGATAGCATTTACAGGCTTCATATTTCAATTTATATTCTTATATGATACCTTATATAAATATTTTGACAGAATATATTTTAAATAATATAAGAGATTAATTACTAAATACATTTTAAGGAAAAAGTTATATATTTATTTTTAATTCATAGTAATAAAATTAGATATTTTAAATAATATTTCTATTGAGATTTCTGCTTAAAAATCATAGAAAGCAAGAAAAATATTTGATTCTATACAAAAGAAAATATTTTGGAATGTCTTTCTTAAAGTTTTGATGAAAGGATACTTAAACTTTGCTCTACCCCTCTTAAATTCATTACAAGCTGTAAGAATTAAAGTTTAATAGTCAATTATAGGAATAAAATGATATAATTAGTACGATAGTAACTGTCCTAATGGCCTTTGTAATATTTTCAACTCCCATAATGATATTTTACATATTGGGGAAATTTACACATAAGTTGAAAGATCCTGAGTTTGAAGCAAGGTCTGGAACTCTATACTTAAACTTAAAAGACTCATACACTTCAATTTTATATTGCTGTCTCTTTTTCCTGATGAGACTACTGTTTGCTGTTTCAATTACTATGATTAGCGTTTATCCAACACTTTAAGTGTAGATATAGAATACGTTAAGTCTTGGACTTTTGATCTTTCTATTTTGGTATTAACCTATAGACTCTTATAGTTTGCTCATTTGTGAAATGGTAAACGAAGTTGTTCTTATAAGCGTAGCACATTTCCTAACCCATTTGGAATGAACTACTTTGATGTAGACACTGCGTAAAGTATCTAAACTTCTTAATCAATTTTAGAGAGATAAAGTACTAATTGATAAATGTTTAATTATATATCATATATTCGGCTGGTTCATTGTAGCAATTATCTTATTTATAATAATTTTGAACTGGGTAAATTTAGTAGCAGCAAATGTGGTTATGGTAATGGAGAAGGTAAAGCCTGTAGAAGAAAAGATCTTAATAAGAGAGGACTAAATTATACTAAATGTAAAAAGCTATAGATAGATAACTCGCTGAGCTCAATGCGACTCCTAATTAAAAACCAAGCTATGCAATTGACATTAACATGATGAATTCAACTGCGCTTAACTCCTCACAAAACTTGATTAGAACTTCTACTTACATAGATGACTACGCTCCTATTTCTAATTTGAATAACACCAACAAGTCCTTGAAGAAAAAAGGCAATAAATAACCAAGAACAGACAATTATGAGGCTGAAGAATCAGATTCAACAAGAAAGAAATCTAAGCACAAGAGAGATGGAAGTCAAACCAAAAAAATAAAAGAAAAGGAAAAAACTAATAAAAAATCACAAAGAATGAATGTTAGAACAAAAAAACCTAAAAAA
This sequence comes from Oxytricha trifallax, assembly GCA_000711775.1. Lineage (NCBI taxonomy): Eukaryota > Ciliophora > Spirotrichea > Sporadotrichida > Oxytrichidae > Oxytricha > Oxytricha trifallax. The sequence continues at coordinate 83,360 of ARYC01001476.1, read as the reverse complement.
AATGCGATGCCTTCCTACACGATGAGGTATAGACAGTACTGAAAACCATAAATCATTTGAAATTATTATAAAAATAACAGTATCATTCATAGCTATTATTATATTCTATGTTTAATTAATATGAATAAACTTAAATAATCAAGGCAATAACAATTAAATATAGATAATTAATATTCAAAAGATTAAAATAAATAATATTATAAATTTAAATTGAGATTAAAATACTTAAGTTATTGATATTAGTGATGCTTATTGCTTTGACTCTGTAAATGTAATTCAAAAAATATATTTAAGATATAGAGAAGTGAATGAGGAAGAATTGATGTATGAATACTATAGAAAGAATCTTTGCAAACCTACTTAAGATTTTCATTTTGAGAATGTTACTCCTAAAGTAAGGAAATAATTTGAAATTTGCTAAGAGCATTAACAGAACACATGTTGTTAGCATAAAGACATAAAGAAAATACACGAGGAGATTAACTGTACGTTTTATGAGAGCAAAAAATATAATATCAGTGTAAAGACATCACTAAAAAGATCTTTTGCTCAATCTGTTATGGAGACATTTTAAGATTTCAAAATCATTATCATTATACTAATAGGGTATTCATATTTTTTATTCTAATAGGGTATTCATAAAAAGAAAGGATTTTGCTATGGTTTTTGTGAGACATGGTTTGACTTGTGTCATGCTGAGCTCTTTGCGATAAATCCAGATTAGAACAACATGCTTTAATTTACAACTGAAGATACTTCTCTAAGAGCAAATTATCTAATGAGTATGGTAAATTATGCAGAAAAATTTTGTACTAGAATGGGATTTCAAGTTTATAACGAGCCATACTGTTATAATGGAGTGCTTACTGGTTCAATAGTATATTTGAATAAGTATAAACCTTACTGGCAACAAAATAAACCCAAGAATAAAGGATAAGTAGATTAGTCTCTTCTCTAGATCTTAAGGTACTCTACATATAACACCAAAGCTTATGGAGATTTTTTATTTGACATTGGAATACTATCTGTGCTGATTTCTAAACTTTATGAAATAAACAAATGGTAAACTAGGATGAGAAATGATTAAAAGGATAATTATAATAAATATAAGAGAAAGAACTATTGTAATAGCAAAGAAAATCTAAAAAGATATAATTAAAGTGGTAATTAGAAATTCTAATGAAATAATAAAGTTAAGAAAAAAATTTTTAGAAAAATGATTGAGAATATTATTTTTAGTTTAAATGATAGATTGTGATTAAATTCCTAGATGTTTAAGTTTTTATTGATATAATTAAAATAATATATTTTAAACTGATAATTTGTTAGAGATGACAGGTAATAAATCTAATTTTTAAGTGACTATAAGAATCAGGCCATTATTATAGGAGCATTATTTTTTGTAAAAAATTATATTAAAGAACTAAAAAATACTATAGTAAAAAATTTATCTGATTTTTTCTAACTTGAAATATTTAATTCTAACCTGATAGAATTTAAAATATTATGTTTAAAATAATTTGATTATTTTATCATAAAATATTTTGAATTCACCATATTGGAGTTAGAAAGGGAGCAAGGCCACTAAAATACTTCAATAACTACAAATTTATAAAATCAACTATGTTTTTAAATATATAGTTATAGTGTCTACTCTTGCCTTTAAAATTATTTTAATTTAACTACAAATGGGTAATCAGAAATAAGGTATAATAATTATCGACAGTTAACATATATATATATGAGAGGACTTTATATAAAGTTGAAGACTAGTATAGTCGAGTGACAGAAGGTCATTATGAATTTGATAAGGTTTTTAATCATTCTCATTCTTAATAAGATATTTAAAACTTGCTAAATTTGCCCAAATTTGTATCTAATGTCCTTGATGTAAGGAATTTAATATTGATTATTAAAGGTATATCATACTACTATATTTGCTTATGGTCGAACAAGCTCAGGAAATACCTATACTATTGAGCTATATGAATACCAGCAGAAAAATCAAAAATCTAACATATAAGTTTTTATAGTAAATCCTAGGAACGATGATAATTTGGGTATGGTTCCAAGAATAATCAGTGATATGTTTAACTAAGCTTATAAAAATCAGAATAAAAGCATATAATATTATTTTGTTCATTTCTACAAATATATAACTAGAAGGTGCTGGACTTACTCAATGATTCTCATTCATCAAGTAAATCAAGCCTTAAAGAAAAACCCTGGTTTAAGAATAAGATGGAGCAAATAAGATTAATCCTAAGTTGAAAATGTGTACATATTTGAATGTGAAAATGAGCAATAAATAATGGAGCTATATCACTATGGTATTAGGAATAAAGTAATTGCTTCACACAACTTAAATCAAACATCCAGTAGATCTCATTGCATTTTTACTAGAACTGTAGAATCTATAAATAAGCAAAACATAAAAGAAATAGCTGTTAGTAAATTGCAATTAGTAGATTTAGCAGGTTGTGAAAAGAGTGACTAAAAGGAATTACATAAGGTAAAAAGCAACATCATAAGGAGAGTATTTAAATAAATAAAAGTTTATTTCCACTAAGGAAAGTTAAGTTATCAAAGCACTTTCTAACTCATCAAATCCTGTTGTTGCTCAAAATAGTGATGGTTAAGTGGCTTAAACCCAAAATAATAATTTTATACCTTACAGAGATCCTAAATTAACAAGTTTGCTGAAACAAAGCTTCGGAGGTAGTTCCTTCACAATTATTATTTAATTTATTTATTTGATTGCTTGTTTAAGTCCATCAGATTATACTTTGATGAAAATATGAGCACTCTCAAATATGCAAATTAAGCTTCCAAAACTAAGAATAAACTAGTCTAGAAAATCGATGAAAAGATTTTAATGATCAGAAATCTGAAAGAGTAAGTGAGGCAGTTGTAGTTTGAATTAAAAAATGCAAATGAGCACATTGAAATAAAAAATCAATTAATGATTATATTAAAGGTTTACTGATTGTAAGAAGCATTTGATTTTTTATTATTATATTTCTATTTGATTTTACATAGTTTTCATTACTATTAATTTAGATTTAGTTGCAGTTATTTATTTTTGAGAGCTTTTAATTGAGTTTCTGAGTAATGTAAACAATCAAAAGCAAATGAAGTTTTTAGTGGATATAATTAATACAGACCTTTAAGTACGAATTATTTCATTTTAATTTCTCACATGACAACCAAAAACTAAAATGCAAGATATTGTAAGGAAAGCAATTGCAGAAGAGGAAAACCCATTTAAGAGCAATATCATAAAAAATATTTAGATTGAACCAAGCCCCAAAAATAGCAATACTCATCAAGAAACATTTCTGAATAAACTTGGAATTGACATGAATAATGTAAGACTTTAATTTATATAACTAATCTATAGAATATGAACGAACATTTGATTCAGTCATTTAACAAGGTAAATGAGCTATTGAAATCTATTAATTAATTAAGGGATAATCTGGATAAAATACAAAGAGACAAAGAGGAACTAAAATAAAAACTATTGAGTTCAAATATTGAGAATGAAAGACTCATGCAAAAATAGAGCAATATGACAGAATCAAAGCCATTTCAAATTAAGGTATTCCATTTGAAAATAATAGTGAAACAGATCATAATACGTTAATTAAGTTTCATCTGTTCATTCTTCTATACATTTGCCTAAAATAAATACTGCTTATTCATTTTAAGCATTTTGTAAAATAAGTTCTCTTTCTCTTAAAAACTGCATCTATACCTGTAACATAGCAAGACGACACCTTTTCATAATTTATTGGGTAGTTAGATTCTTTTTAACCAACTATTTATAGTCCAATCTACTATATAAAGGATGAAAAAGCATTTAAAGATCTAAATAGGAAGGTTAAAGCATTAGAAAAAGGGAAATTTGCTGCTTGAGAAACAAATACTCATTACCTTAAGAGTTAAATTTTGTAGGAAATAATGAACCAGTGCGACCACAATTTAAAATGCAAGATTCTCAAAGATCAAATAAAATATTCCCGAATTTTGATTCAACAACCTCTACTTAAAAAGGAAAGAAATACTCTAAGAGTAGTGCAATGATTGGTGATCCTAATATAAATAGCCCACAGAAGAAAAGAGTAGCTCACAGAGTATCAAACACTGGTCATAAAACAAACATTGATGAACCATCAGGATTCGCTCTATACAAAAATTATAGACATACATGAAGTATCAGAAACCTTTTGTAAAAAAGAATAGTTTATATTGACTTAAAAAACATAAAAGAAAGGATCTGAGAGTTTTAAGTTATAAACAACAAATACTGGTTAACAAATGGCAAAAGCTTATTTATAAATTAAATATTGATTGACCATTTAAAATTAAATTAAGTTAGAACATTGAATATATTCTTAATTTAATCACTCATCTGGCTATAGTTCTAATTTAGGCAAGTTTATTTTTGGTTTGATTGGTTCATCTCTGTTTCTATTAGCATCAAACTGCACGTTTTCATAAATATAACCAAGCTTATTAAGAAGTACGTCTAAGAATTCCATAAATGGTGGGTCATTTACCATTTAATAATGCAGCCTCTTCATTCTATTCTTTTAGCTGTCTATGTCTCTGATCACCTCATTAAGTTTTAAATGAGACAGGAAACTCTTTTATTTCTCATTTTGTAGTGCTTATTGGATTTTAAAGTCTGGGACAACTATATCATCGTCATTTAATACCAGGTCTCTGATTTAATACTACTAATTTTAAGCTTAGTTCTGTTAAAATTTTTACTATTCACTTTGTTAATTTTAAACTTCAAGAGATTTTGATTAGTATTAATCACTATTAAGTTATGTTTACTACTTAGATTGAAGTTGCTGCTTTAATTTCTTGATAGTATCAAAAAAATGTCTGAATCTTAGTCATTCTTATGCAATTTTAAGCAATCTAATGAACAATACTATACGAAACAGTTGGGGCATCGATATTTTAATAGCTTTGAAGAGTTTTTGCATATCTGAGACTCTCCCTAATTCATTTTATATTATTATAATTTAGTAAATATCATAAATACTAAACAATAACTGATTATTAATCAAAATTATAATATTTAGATAATTAAATATAATTTAATGGTATCGATATTAGGCAGTCTCTCACCTATAATAAAAGAATTAAAGCACTCTAGAAGCTCAATAAATTCTTAATTTTTTAGCAAGGGAACTCTAAGTTCTTCTAAGTTATTGAATAAACACATGGAAAAAGAGTTATCTTTGTCAAATTAGAAAACTACAATAAACAGTTCTGAAAAATGTAGTCATTCAAATTTGTTGAGTAACTGAGAATGAAACGGATCTCACAGATTACATTAATTGATAAAAATGATAGATTTAAGAGTAGCTCAAATATTACGACTATTGATCATCTTAAAGAATAGTCAGAAAGTATTTTATCGAATGGCATCCCTAGATTAAACTATAAATCGAAGAACTTATAACCAGCTCAAAATGTCGCATTAAAGCATCATTTCAATCAATTAGATGGTCTAAATGGATAACCTTATTTACAGGAGTTAATTAATAAAAACATGAGCCATAAATCAACTGAAGATTTAATGCACAGAAAGCAATTTACAGTCCATATGATATCAAACTAAAGAGACAATTTATTCCACAAAATGTGCAATCAAACTAGCAAACTAAATTTATTATATAAACATTTAATACTATCTCGATTGTAAATGAAATTAAGATGATCCATAATAAATAACCAGATCTTCTAGCACTAATAAGCCAATATAAAGAGCCTTAACAAGAAGATCATCAGAGTAAAACAGCTCTAAATGTATAAAATCTGCAAAGTAACTAAAAATAATTAACTTAAATTAACCAAAATAATACAACTAAAGCTAATCTAGAAATGATTAAAGTACCTTTAAAAACTCAGGTTTATATTGAGTATGTCAACTTATTTTAAAATTAAAGTGTAATGAGTTTATTAAATCAAATAACTGAGTTAGATCAGACTGAATATTTGACACCCTATACCCAAAGGGAAAATGAATAAATAATAAACTGCATAGTATAAATGTCCGATAATAAGCTTAATAAATACGTAAAGAAATTTGATGATGCCGAAGATGAAGCAGCATAATTATACGAAGAATTTTAAAAAGTATTTGTGAAGTTAAATTCTTTTCTAAGGACAAATGAAGAAGAAATTTTAACACTTGAGTATGGTGTTCCTGGCTACTTTGATTTGATGGAGGGAGATACTGCTTACTTTTTTTTAACAATGACCCTGATATTAACCCAAGGTAGGTTGTTAAAATTGCAACTAGCAAGATTTATGGGAGAAAATTATTGTACTGCAGTGGCATTAGCAAGAAGCCAAATAAATCATCTGCTTCAATAATTATTGACGTATAAATTAATTTAGTTTTAATAATTTTTTTAGCAATTTAAAGGGAAATTTCAGCCACATTTATAAGTAAAGCAGAGATCAGACTAGGTTTATGTAGCTGTACATGCTTTATTAGAGACCAAAGTAACTCTAACTATTAAATATTACAATATAAGTATAAACATCAATATATAATTTCTAATTTAAAAAGAAAACAAACAAAATAATAAACTCCAAACAATCCATCGGATAAGTTATCACTATTTTTTGCTAATGAAAAAATGAGAATGAAAGATATAATTGAAGACTTAAAAACAAATCAAGTTAAGCGATCGGATTTTCTAGATTAACTACATCAGCTAATTAATGAAAGGAAAAGAAGGCTTAAAACTAATAAAGATCGAATTTCAGGAAAATGATAGAGCTAAACCTCATGGACAAAAGTGAAACTTAAGAATAAAAGCAAAATTACTTTAATAATCAGAAAGAGAGAAGGGTGTTAGCTTTACAGAGGAAGCAAGTTTATGACTAAACTTAACATAACATGATTATACTCAAGCATCACAGACATTAAATTGAAAAGAGTGTCCAGCAAGAAGTTGTGTAATTTTTTTTAAGCTAAGCAGCAATCAAGAGATTTTGTTAAATATTGGATGATTCCCAGAATTACTTAATAAGCGATGAACAAACTAAACTCAAGATTCTACAAGTTTAAAACAAAATTTATAAAAAGCTAACTCAATTCTTGGGGGGGGAAAGTTTCCTGCACCGGTTTATTATAAAAAAAAGTTTTTAGGTTAGTTTCCTGCACTAAATCTTTTTCCATTTTTAGAATTTGATTTTAATCACATTTATCAACCAAATTTTTTACTAATTTTTTTATATATTTATTACTTAATCTATTCTTCAATTAATCAATATCTATATTAACATGGAATCTAATCACCATCCAAACAAGAATGAAATTTATCCACTATATAGATTCCATTTGATATTAGTAGACTTCTGTATCTAATGAAATTTCAAATATTTTATCCAATTGTTGTTAAAATCCTAATTAATTCTTTCAATGGTATATAATATTAGATAATGTATAACACTATATTTTCATGAAGTTCTTAAATGATATAAAAAATATCATAAAAATTATGGGTTGTAAAAAAAATTTTATTGTTAAATTTATGAAATTTTACATATAAAAAAAGTGCAGGAAACTATCACGAGTGCAGGAAACTTTCCCCCCCCCCAATTCTTTATGGCAAGAAGAATCTAAAGACATTTTAGAAAATACATAAACAAACCACAAAATGGGCATTTAACATCTCTCAGATCGATTTATGCTGGTTACTTAAGTAACAGCTTCTTCTTGTTTGATGCTGTTATGAATAAAGAGCCAACGAAAAAAAGTAAAAATCTAATTTATGAGTTTTGTTCTCTCCATCTTGGTGCTAAGCATTTTATGAACAAAATGAGAAAGTTTTATATAATTAGTGAGAAACTAAAGAAGAGATTCTAGAATACAATATCAAGAAGGAAGAATAAATATAGAGTTATGTATGAGTATTGGACTTCGATTTCAGATACTTGCTATTTCCTTAAGAAAAATAAAAATTCTTCAATTATCAAGAAATTTAATGGCTAGAAGTTTTACAAGATAACAGAGCAAGCAAAGGAACATTCTTTAAAATGATTCCTAAGACAGAAGGAGTTATCTTTCTACATATAGACTAGATAATTTTGGAAAAATTTATAAAATCTTTAAGACTTTTAAATTAAATCTCCTTCCAAGCTACAATTTTACTTGAGTTAGAATAAAATTATGAATAGATAAGTCAATCAAGAAATTAAAATGATGAAGAATCATGTTTAAAAACAGATTATGGGCTTGCATCAAATTAAAATAAAAGTAAGAATAAATCTTTAATAAAGACAACCTTATTGAAATAATTCTATAAGCAGTCTTATCAATTTTCACCTGAAAACAATATTGAAGTTACTCCAGTAAATTTGTTGAGCAGACTAGAGAAGAAGTAGGTATCAACTGAAGAAGATAAAAATAATAATGATTACGAGGATATCAACGCTACTCCTACCGGAAAGAACACTTCAAGATAAAGCATGAAATTAAAAGTGTCAAGTTCCTCAATTAATAAAAGCAAGAAAAAGAAGACAAGTATCTCACTAAATAGAAGCAAGAAGGATAATGATAGAAATTCAATAGATTGATGAATTAAATAATATTATTACACAGTGTAAAATCAGGGGAGTCTTGCCCCAAGCCCAGAATATATACCAGAATTTGATTTTATGATTGAAGTCATGAATCAAGCACTAGATTAAGTTACAGTTAAACTTCATAAAAAATGAATATACTAATTATAAATTATTTCTTTGATTTCATCGAATCATTATAAAGAATTAATTATATAGTTTTATAAATTAGTATAAAAGAACTTTAAGTCATAGCATTAGAATTAGGATTTAATAATTGAATAATTTCTCTATAGTTATGATTTAGTAAAAATAATTAGTATGAAGATGTCATAATCAATTATTAATAAAAAAATGAATTCAATTTTTGTATTATTTATTCTCCAATTACGAAGATATATGTGATAATTTAATAAAATAAAATACCTGAATTATAATATTAAAGTAGTGATTAAAAATGATTGTTTCTAAGTTCTACAACTACTAAGTCAGAAACTTTGCCACTAAGATGATGACAGGTTTCACCAACAACAGCAAGGACTGTGCTGGTAGAAGATTAGGTATTAAGAAGTTTGGACCAGCAGAGACTTTGGAAAACGAGATTTTAGCCAGACAAAGAGGTCTTAAATGACATCCAGGTGACCATGTTCACTACGGCAAAGATCACACACTCCATGCAACTTAGAAACCCATATGGATTTAATCAGAGATCATACATCCACGTTATTCCTCAAGAAATCCCAAACAGAAAATTCCCAGCTCCACCTCCATTCTCATATCACCCAGAATTATACCCAGAACTTGCACTTAAAAACCATGAACCAACTAACTTTAAAATTTCAAGATGTCAGCCAAAGAAAAAGAGAAACCCATCAATACTTCATGCTAAGGTTGTTGCTCCAGAAAATATGCAGCGAATTGAAATATAAAATATGTCTCAACAATTGTTTAAGCATCATACCAAATACGCATTTGAAAACTACAGCACTGAGAAACATATGGAATTCCAATCACACCTTGATTATAAAGTCAGCAAGAATTTCGGGAAAAATTTATTGCAATGAAATTGAAAACTTAATTACTTTCTCTATTAATCTCTCTCTTTAAAATTTATCTCAATTGCATTGTAATTCTATGATTAATCAATAAAGTCCTTACTGTTTGATAAAGTAGATAATTTTATAGTTATAAATGAAATTTCAATAAAAGAGAGACATTGTCTTTTCATTCAGTTTCCCATGGTGTGATGTTAAAATCTTTCTTTTTAGATGATAATTGTTCGAGTATCAACTTATTACTATTTCTTGTTATTTTTTGCAAGGTGATGGCTTTGATGAAGCGGTACTTTCTCCATTACTTCTCTAAAGCTTATTATTTTCAATTTCATTATTTACAATATCATCAAGGAGATTTTTATTCTATAATTTATCAAGCTTCCTTGGTAAATCTTAAGTAAAGAATATATTTTTATTTGCTTCTCTTCTTATGCTAAATTAGTTTTTATGACTTTAAAAATCTTTCTCTCCTAAACCATTTAGCTTTAAATCTGCAAGAAGGCTTTACCTTCGTTTTTGTAAAAAGATTTGAGTTAAAACACTCTACTATAGAATTAATATTCAATATATGGATTAGTTTTATGATTTTCACTGCTATTAGTTTCTTCTCTATATATTAAATAAGGTAATTTCTGTTACTTTTTGGGTTTATTTAAGACACATTATTTTCTTTTCTATTGAATAGCTTTTGGGAATCAATCAATTAATTTTTCCTGTTTTAATGAATTATTCTGTCGAAAGTTTAACCTACAAATATTATATGATTAAAGTGTACTTATCTATGCGACTTTAAGTTTTCCATTTGCCTTGCAGTGCTTGTCAAATCTTTTGTACTAGAGAAAGAGCTCAAGTATTTAAAGTTAGATGTTGATTGATTAATCAAATTATGGAAAGGCATATTTAATCCTTCTTTAATTGAAATCAATTTTCAATAATCTAATTCTTTAAGTTGCTTTTTTATTGGAGTTATAAATGATTCATTCCTCTTATCAAGTGTAATTTGTAAACTTAATTTTTATTGGGAATCTTAATCAATTAAGCTAATGTAGCAATATTCATAAATTTAGAAGCATTAGAGAAGGAATTCTTTTAATTAATATAGGCATCATAATTTATTTACTTTGACTAAATTTAATCTATTCCCTTATTTCTGGCTTCATTCAGATCCAATTTATACAACTTATTCATACTGTCTTGTATTTAATTTAATATAAAAGGAATTTTATAGCTGGCATTAGGCAGTCTAATTGACTCTCTTTTATAAATAATCTGGGGCTTTTTCACTGTAGCATTTTGTGGATTCAAAGTTTATTAATCTACTTTTTTACTCTTTTAACTTTGATTATTTTTAGTTAATCTCTATTCTCTAGAATAGGAGCATTTTTAGAAGTAACTAAGCTTTTCTCTTCTTATGATTTCTAGGTTTAAATGGAGATTTGATGTTTATGATGAGCATGCTAATGAGGTTGAACAAATTTGTCTTAATATTTGAAGTTGTTTTAAAGAGGGAAATGGAACATCTTTACAATAATAAATCAAATAATTATATTCCTTTTTTGATTATTATTAAATCACTAATGTTTATAACTTTTGTATCTACTTATTTACTATTCTTAATTGTTTTTCATATAATTTAAAGTAAATTTCTAGTAGTTTTAAAAATAATATTCAATAAGGCACTGCTAAACTTAGTAGTTATTTGATGTGCTTATTTATGATATATTTCCAATTGTTTCTTCGTTTTATTAGTGCATGCTATTATTGAGTGTTAGCATGAATGAGCTGTCATTATTTTTTAATTAAAGCTCATATTGCCTCTTTCCGTTGTCACTCCACTACTTTAATGATGGGAATATTGTTAAATGTTCTTTATTAGCATGGTTCCATTCACTTAATATATATTTCTGATATAATCCTAAGATAATTGCTGATTGCCTCTCAATAGATTTTTATTGAACCTAGTGATTTATTCTTCAGCATAGTCTTTGGTTTAGACTTTTGCCTAGCCTAGCTAAATATCTAATGAATAGTTGAAGCTTGTTACTTTTCATTGCTATTCCCGATAGATTTCTATCTTGAGTGTGATTTTGATTAAGACATTTAGGATTTAGATTTCCTCTCTATTTCCAAATATGCATCAGGCTTAATCATTTTAAGCTTTTGATATTCTAAAGGCATAAAACCCCGTTAGTCAATTAAGAATGAAGATTGTGGATTAAGAATAATGAAATTAAATTATTATTGGCGCAAATTAAATATAATTAGGCTAAAAACAAATTTACGCACCCTGATTGGTTTATTTTATAGAGACAATTAATCGAGCCAATAGTTTTAATAATTAGTCAAAACTTTAATAATTTACGCCAATAATAATTTATTTTTAATTTTATTATTTTAAATCCCCAATTTTCATTCTTAATTGACTAACGGGGTTTTATATTGTTAAATGTATTTTTCAATCTGCATAGTCTTACTGTCATTAACTTGAACCATTAGCTTTTCTCCTGCTTATTTAAGTTTAACTGCTTTACCCTTGCATCCCAGAATATATAAACTAGGTTGCACGTTGATTGTTTCAACAATGGCATAAATTTAATGATCCCTAAAGTATTAAATAACGAATTAATCGAATTAATCATTTTTATCTCCATTTCCTTTGTGCTTATTTTTGTCTCTTAACTTAGAGTCTAATTTCTATCGTATTAAGTATATCTTTAGATCTTACTCTAAACATTGCTTTTACTTGTCATTTATAAGCTGATTATTGAATTTAACTTTATTTATTTAGTGTTTATACCTAAAATTTACATGTCCCAATTTCTTTTAGTATTGATTTCTCTCTCTTGTAAACAAATCAATCTTACCAGCTTCCAAAGTAATTGATTATTTAGAATTTTGCAATTCTTGTCTTAAATGTTAATCAATTGTGCTTTGCAGATGATCATTATCACAGAGTTATTTAAAAGCTTGCTATTAAATTTATATTTCCTATTCAACAACAGAATTCATTACTTTATTGTTAAAACCTTAAACATCACTTATCTGAGAATCTAGCTGGATATCAAAAGGTTTCGTTAGCATTTATCTTCTACATTGTGGTTGTCTTCATTTTTATCTCTTATTAAATTACTAAGATTCCCAAATTAATAAAACAAATCTATTAATTTTAATGGGGGAATAAAAATTATTTTGAAATTATAATATAAGTATTTTTTAATCATTTATTGTTAAAACATTAAATATTAGTTTTTAGGGTTTATATTTGAATTGGATTAATGAGAGATTCCAACTCTTTTATAGAGTTAACTAGTTTATCTTAAGTTAAAATACGATTGCTTAGAATTGTAGACGAATCAAATCAAATCTGATCTTAATTACAAATTTAATTTACCTTCTGACCAAAATGGTTATTTAATTTAGTAGATACCACTTATTAGTTTTTTTTATATGTAAGCCTTCATATTCTCCATTCGGTGTTTAAGATCTTATAGTGTCTAATTTAACTCTAAAATTCTAGTTCTCCAATTAACTATTTAGAATTTGTTTTACTTTAATATTAATCTTTTGTTCAATGTTGTGTTCACTAATTCTTATTCTCTAAAAGCTATTTCATCATTAATTATGGCTTATTTTGACTCTAACTTTTCATTAATCATTAATTGTTTATCAGCAATATTCTGCTCTATAATCATGTTATTTTTCTAATTGTCCTTTTTCTTGCAAAGTATTATTGATTAATCTTTGAATTTTTCCTGACTATTGCTATTGTCTAATCATCTCATGTAATTAATCTTCTTTAATATCGTTTAAGTAATTTCTATTAATAAAAGTGATTTAACTCTGACTTTCCTTCTCTTGCTCCCAATTTAATCTTTACTTTTGCAATTAAATAAGTTCTCTCTTATCAATGAAGCATTCAGTTTCTTGCAAGTACAATTTACTGTTATGATTAATAGTATGAGATAATTGACTATTTAAATCCTATAATTGAGCTTCCAGGTATTTCAAGCTTTCTTTTAGTTTTAATTGAGTATTACTCATAAATTCGGATTGATCGGTGTTATATGAATTCATTTCCATGAAAATTTAATTCAGATCCTCTCTCTTTACAATTTGCACTTAATACAACTTATTTAATTAGTTTAGTAAAATTTCTAATTTATTTAACACTTGAATTTTTTAAGTTTGAGTTTTAAAGCTTGACTTTTGGATTTACAAGATCTAAGGAAGAATTGTCTGCTTTATTTATATTTTGATTTGTTTGATCTACTTAACATACTCTTATTATGACTTTTCAGGGATATTATCTACTCTAGATTATGTTGAGTTAATTTCACTTTGTATTCTTCTTTTAAATTTACTTGATTTATCTCTGTGGTAAGTGGAAGGAGTAACTTAAGTGGTAGGTTTAGAGTTATATGAACGCTCCCTCGATCTTCTTTAAGACCTATTTTCTTTGTTACTTTTCTTATTCTTGATTGGTGTTTTACTTTTATCCTATTATTGAACGATATTTAAGCATTCTAAGCTAATTCTTTCAATGCCAATTTGCTCTTGTTAATTGATAAAACATCTCAGAAGAATCATATTTTCCTCTTTTTACTAGGATGTATTGGATTAGTTGTTTTCTAAATTATTCTGAATATTAGAAATAGATCTGCTGTCATTTTAGACATGCTAATTTATTAATCGTACCCATTCAGCCTATGATCCACTTCACAGGAGTTGATCAATGAAAGAGGTACTTTAATTTAACCAAGCTTAATAGTATTTTCCCCTTATCAAGTTAAACTATAATTTTCAATTCTTTCTAAAGTAAAGCTTAGTAGCTCATATTTGATAATCTGATTGCTATATTTTATGATTAATCAAATGTTTTCTTAGTAAAGAACTCATTTTCTAGAGTAATATATAGACTCAGCTCATTAGCTCTTATGTTTTCAATTGAGCTACTTTGAATTTATAATATCTGAAGTGTAAGATTAATATCAGGCAAGATAGATGAATGCTGTGGAGTTAAAATCCCAGTTTCTAAGTGAGACCAAAATTATGATTCAGTAAAAGGATTAAAGTTTTTACTTTACTAGCTGTTAAATTTCATTTATTTTCAATTAATCAAATTAATTCAAAGCTATGTATAAATTGTATTAACTATTCTTACTCAGGCTTATATTATAATTTATAGATAAAATGTAAAAATTATAATTAAAAATATGTAACAAGTTTGGAAACAAGCGTATCACAAAGCTCTCTTGCTTAATTCTTTCTCTGGTTCAAGAAGACTTGCACCAATGATTGTATCTCAAGCTCAATTAAATTTGAACAACTAATAGAGGTTCTTTGCTGATTAAATTTAAGCTTAAAAGGTAGAGAACACAGAGATCGATTTGGATGAGAAAAAAGAAGATTAGGAGTTGATATGGTATTTTCAGAGCAAAAGCATGCTTATGTTCTCACTTTCCCATGGAACTTTTAATAAATTGTCTCGCAATATGAGAGTATAAGACCTCTTTCTAGCTCTAACTACTGGCACAAATTCATTTATAACAATGCTATCAACGAATTCAATTCCCTTTTCAGAGAACTCCACCAGGCTTGTGCTCTTCCTGACTATGTAAATATCAATATGAGGGAAGATTAAACTAATATGAGAGTCAAAGCTTATAAAGAATTCACTTCCATGGACTTGATGTTGAAATGACTAATCTTATAGTGAATCAATCAAGAATAAAGCTCATCAAAGTTGAAGTTTCCCATGGCGTCAATGTCGAAAGATCAAGATACCAACCATTAAGCGAATACACATCTTCTAAATCTTCAATATTCAGAGCACCACTCACAACTTACATCCCAAAGAATAACACAAGAAGTTTCCTTGATAACTTAGACTCTAATCACAGACCATACCTCGTAGCTGCCACTGTTATGATAGAATCACCAATGAAGCTCTTTGTCCAAAACTAAAACTTCTCAGCTGTTGTCTTTGGTTGAAATGACGAGGAGATGGTTAAAAATGTCGTGAGATTCGAAGCTAAAGTAAAACGGCTCGATATCTTTAAGGTCTTACCAGTTGAAAATAACCAAATTTTGACTGGAAAATTATAGACATTATCAACGTCCTTAATGAAAATCCAGCAGTTTAAAATATATATCAATGAAGTTTGCAGCATTATTTTGCCTGAGAGTGAAATACAATTATATGGCTTTGCATAGTCATTTATTTAAACGATAAAAAGATTTAAAAATTTATTCTTTAAATGTATGTTATAAATTAAAACAAGTATATTATTTCCAAAGTATATTAATTCATGTGTCTTCATTTTAGCTCTTATGCCTTTGTATGAATACTCACTTCTTATAAATCTTGGTAATTTCTTTTTCAATTTTGTGTATATTTGTGATATCGAAATCGTACTTCTCATCTTCCTGCTTAAGCAGCTGTAAGTAACATTTTACTTCCTATTTCTTTTGATTAATGCAATCCTTCTCTCAAACTTTTCATTTTCTATCTTTCTTTGAGCATTGTTATCATGCTTTTCTAAAAATTTTCTAGTGCATCAACCATCATCCTCCTTTGCTGTTTCTTCTTTACTTGGTTCTCTTTGAATTCTTTCTTTTAATTTAAAAGCTTGCTCTTTTCTAATTCAGATGCCAATATGTAGACTTTCTGTCACAATCTGACTTGTTGAGCATTTCTTTTAAAGTTTAGACTCTTTTAGTGATTCAGCAACTCTTCCTAGAACTTTCTTTCTTTGATACTTTGAATTTTCATCTCTCTTTGAACTATCTTTTGAGTTTTTTAGCCTTCGTTTTTCTTGCGAGTCTCTTTTTGTTTCATTTCATGATGATACTATTTGTAGAGGGCTTCGAATTCCTGCTTTTACCTCATTATTCTTTTAAAAGTTTCCTCCACGTCATCTATTGAGCCAATTGGATGACTTAGATGAGTCTATCTTTAGCTTTTTATACATTATTCATAATTATATTGTAGATGTCTTGATATGGTTTTGCTCTATCATTTGCCATTTCATTCTTCATCTTTAACTGTAGTATCATTTAAAGCTGTAAATACTGATCTGGAGTGAGGTTATGAGCATTATAAATGAGTTGAATGAGCTACTCATCTGAAAGCTCGACTTATTCTTAGACATTCATGGCCTGTTAATCTAGCCCATCATTGGGATCTTATTGATCATGATCCATGTTATCTTGCTCAATATCCTAATCTTATTGCTGTTACATGTTCATCTATTGTTGCATTTATAGCTAATCATTCATATCTGTGCCCTCTTCGTCTTCATTTTTATCATCGTCGTTATAGTTCAGATTTTGGTGGTACTACGGATTGGCATACAAGTTTGACATTTACTGAATAATTTCTTGACTTTCAGCATCTTCATGCACTTGTGAAATTTCATCAATTGAGTCTTGGTTATTCATCTGGTTCATCGCATTCGGATTGTTAACGATTTCATGTGAGAATTTAGGATACTTTTAGTCTTTAGTTAAACTGCTGTTACCATAGTCAGTGAGTTAGCAATTGGCTGCCTCTAAAGCTGGGAAGAAGTTATTCATCATGACGCCTTGATGGTCTACATATTACGATTAAACGGCGGATTGCTTCTATTTTTTAGTTTTCTTGCCCTTCATTGTTGAAGACTTCTTTTTCAGATTGTTCATATATGGCTAATAGTAGTTTGTGTAAGTCTAGGGCACTTTAGCTGCAGGCTTGATAGTTTGTTTTGCTAAATTAGCAGATTTTGGTCTTATAGATTTCTTCTATTATTTATGAATATGCTTAGATTACAAATAAATATAATAAATATGTTTAAAATTAAAATTTGATTGAAAAGGAAATGAATATTAGATATGCTAGTATTTTAGTAATTTTTGTATCCTCATAAATCCTTTTGTATTATGTATAATATTTCTAAAATAGAATGGCAAATAAATATTGGAAAAAAGTAAAGATTTATTGTTTTAATAATATCTATCATTATTATATTTGAAATTCTTTCTTTTTAAATAATCAAGCAATTTAAACTGTCTTTTCAAATTAATATCAATGTTGATATTAATAAACTAGTTGATTTTCCATTTGAATTTGCTGTTGTTATTGCAACTAAATCATCATAAGCTGTTAATGATCTAGCTGTTGTAACAATTCTTCAGATAATTACTTGAGATAGTCCTCACTTAAAACTGGCATTTCAAGTTGAGCAGGTGCAATATTTTGCAATCGCTATTGCTGTATCATAAGCACATTATGATCAATTTGATTTTAATGATCATTTGGCTTGCCCATGTATTGAGCTTGGCTAGGGTTTAAAGTAAGTGCTTTCTTTTTTGTTGAACTTTTCTTTATTTTCTTCTTGCTAAAAGTCTGGTTATAGCTCCTGTTTGTGTTGAGTGATTTGTATTAAGTGCTTGGAATAATGGGTCCAAGAATTTTCATAGATTTTGGCATTTAGTAAGGCTACAGCATTGTAAAGTTTCTGTTAGCTGAGGTAGTGGTAGCCCTCACTTTCTTTCTAGTTGAAGAACTATTTCTTTTAAGGGGCTTAGGTGCTATCGACTGCTGATGCTATCAATTTGAGGAATTAGCAATTGCTGTAAGATGTTTAAGTCTAAATTTTCAATGTCCACACCTTCCTATTGAAGCATACCTAGCAATTACTGTTGTTACAGTAACTGCTCTTATTGCATAATTTACTCTTAAGAAAGTAAATTTTGCTGAGCTTAATTTGTAGGTGGCTTCTTCTTTGTACCAGCACTTTTTTGCCTCATACTTTCTTTTGTTCCTTAACAGGTTTTTTCTTCATTCTTTACTATTACTACTATTCCATCATAATTTATTATTGCATTTAATAATTATGAAGCTTTTTTTGCTGAATTTCATCAAGTTGATCTCCATTAACTTCTTCACAATCTCTATCATTTTCATCACCAAAGTCATAATTTGCTATTACATTTACTATTGTTAGAGCAGCATTTAGAGCTGCTATTGTTATTCTGGAGTGAGATCGCCTTCTTCATCACCACTTTATTCATTATTTTAATAATCGCCCTTAATTTCTTCTTCTCTCCGCCTTCAATTTAGCCTCCATCAATATGCTGATTTTAATGCTAAGAGTGATCTTCAACAATCATGTCATCTCTTTTCATGTCGAAAGCTGAATCAGTCTCCTGTCTTTTGTTATTTTGTTAGTTTTTAAGCTGCATCTATTGCTGTTCTAAGAGCTCTTTTGGGAATGGAAATTGAGCAGGGTTTTTATCATACTCTTATTGCAAGTATTCAAGAATCATTTGCTTATTAGCATCATCTCGCTGATCTAAGTCCACAAGCATGTTGTCGTCATCTTCTTCACCCTCTCCTTCATCTTGATTTTCATCATCATCCTGGTCTTAATCTTGAATCTGTTGCTGCTATTATCTCATTTGATCTTGTTGCTGCTGGCTTTTAAGTTGCTCTAGCTTCTTGGCCACATTGATATATAGTTCATCTTCGTCTTCATCATCTCCACCCATGATATTGCTACTAGTAATTGTTTTTCTAATTTAATCCACCAGACTTGTTGTTTTTATTGTTATTGCTATTGCTTGTAATGTTAGCAACCTAGTTGTTGCCTCTTTATTGCATTTGCTATTATTGCTGTGCAAGCATTTACTACTGCTGTTACTCAATCATTTGCTAGTTAGCACTATTCATTTACTAGGCAAGCTGTTCTTTATCCTCTAAGTTCTTGAGGACTGTAGTGGTGTAAGCGCTATCTAATTCCTGGATAGACTCAGTATCGCACAATTTATCTTCAAAACAGTCATTGAAAATAATATAAGGGGCTGAGTAGGTCTGTTTATCAGCTAGTTTATCTCTTGTTAACAATTAACCCTCAGAGTAATATGAATCGTCATTGCTTGGAATCATTTCATGAGGCAAGGGTTATTGCTCGCTATGAGGGTTGAACTTAATGTTAATGTTGTAAATGTTATTGTTGTTGTTACTTTTAAGGAGACTATCTCATTTGATTGACTTATTTAAGCTACTCTCTGAGTTTCTTCATCTATTTCCTCCTCATTATCATCTTCGTCTTCCTTGTCTCCATAGCATTCATTCTGCATTTTAAGCATTTACTTCAAGACTTCTTTGGGATACACCCATTTATTCTGCTATTTCAAGAATCTATGGATCTAAATCTTCATAGTTGATGTTATCTAAGTCAATGTCTTAGTCTTCACCTTCCATATCTTCTCCATCGTCTCATTATTGTTCTCTGCCTTCGACCTCTTCATCATCATCATCATCTTCAATATCAAAATGGTTTTTGCTGCTATACATTTGACCTCCAGCAAGTTGCTGTTAATCTTGTTAATTTCAGGCTAATAACTGCGCATACATCTTCATTTCATAATCATCAAGTTCATCTTCGTCATCATCATCATCTTCTTAGTCTTACTCACCCATTTTCTGTTGTTATAACTATTGTTGCTGCTTAATGGTTTAATTTGACTGATCCACTTTGTTTTATTATTGTTGCTGATGTTGTTGAAACATTTACATGTGTTATCATCCTCTTCATCACCATCCATGTTGACGTTGAATTCATTGGAAATATCAATATCGTCTAGAAACTGATTACCACTTTTTCTCTTATCATCAGAGTAGCTTGTGCCTCTTTTCGCTGATGATTGAGCTTTAGCTGCTGATGCTGCAATCTGATTATTAGATAAGTTTTGAGGTTTCTTAGCCTATCTTTACTATATAATTCGAGCTTCTTCGTTTTCTTCATGTTCATCATCGTCCATATCATTTTACTATAAGTTTCACTGCATCGATCCGTCTTCATCTTCATCCATTTAATTGGAGTCTGCATCCTCTAGTCCTTCATCATCAGCACCATCCCTTGGATTTGTTGAAGATTGAGCTGCTTGGTTGTTATTTACCATCACTGAGATCTCTTACACTAATTGAAGTAAATTTATGCAGTGTTCTGGATTTCCTTAGACTATTTCCTCTCCTGTGATATGGTTGAGATCATATCTCAAGATTTACTTGCCTAATAAGTCTATTAAGTTTTATAGATTTACAGCATTTCCTGCTCATCTCCTGCCTCTTAGATTTTGAAGAAGTCTAAAGCCAATTTGATAAAATTGAATGTAAAAAGCATCACTTTATATGAAATCATAATTAATATCAAACAAAAATGGGTTGATTAATGAAACTACTATAAAATTTTAATGCCAATCTAGAATGATAAAATGTTCACCCAAAAAACACTTCTATATCATAAATTCGGTCCTCAACTCCTAAGTTTCTCAAAATTTCGTTTCCAAGTTCCGAAATTGCTTGTACAACTAACCAAGATAATATGTTGATAATTATAAATACCTTCTTCTTCGTTGATGTCCTCGTTAGCGTCTGATTCTTAAAATTGATTGTTGCTCATAGTTATTTGAAAAGTTGAAATTTGAATATTTCAATTAAGAAATTTAAATTTTATTATTATCCTTACACTGCTACTAAAGCTCTATTATTAATAGTAATTCTAACAAAATTAAGAAAGCTCAATTCGAACAAATTGAATTTAATTGTAATTATTATAAAAATTAAATAAATGCTGACATTTAGCTTAAAATCTAGGCTAAATCCTTCAGATACACAATCAATTAAAAATAAAATGGCAATTGTTGAATGGCTTTCGCTATTTATTATGATGCAATTAATGTTCAAAAATCAAGTAGAAGCAGCTGTATTTGTGAATCTAGATATAGATATTGAACAAGGAGACTATATGGTGAATTCACAGTGTGTGTATTCTTTTCAAATTATCACAGATAGGTAAGTTGGATTAATTCAAATTTATATCATTCTCTGCTCTATTTTAAGTTGGTAACTGATCTCATCCATTCAATATAGGATCGACATTGGGACTGATA
The DNA here is from genome assembly GCA_000711775.1 of Oxytricha trifallax. Classification (NCBI taxonomy): domain Eukaryota; phylum Ciliophora; class Spirotrichea; order Sporadotrichida; family Oxytrichidae; genus Oxytricha; species Oxytricha trifallax. The sequence continues at coordinate 61,773 of ARYC01001476.1, read as the reverse complement.
TCTAAATCAAGATACCTTTTGATCTTTAAATGATAGCATCTGATGGCGCAGCAATAGGAACTTGCAAAGAATCTGCCTTCGTGTCTTTTACCAATTCCTGAACGAACAAAACTTTGAAAAATTGCATCTACAAAGAATATATTGGATACTCTGCTGTAACTTTGAAAGTAGGCGCTACCTATAGAGGCATCTCTGCTTACTACATTTATATTTGAATGATAAGGAATCCTCCAAGTGTTAGATACACTGATTCATTTGAAATTACTTTGGCTAATGAATATCCAACTGCCTCATTCAAAAAGGTAGTGAAGTTTACCTATATTTCAAATTTGATCTACAGTGCCACACTTACAAAGTTGTACAATTAAGCAGGTACTACTGATACTTACACATTTAAATTCAAGGTTAAAAATAACATCCTTTAAAGAGGATTCTTGCAGGTTAAGTTCCCCAATTAATAGACATCTGCTCCTCAAACCATTCAATCAATTACAAATATTGCAAATTTAGAATAGCTATTTATTATTATTGGTTTGTAATTTCTTAAGATTTTATAAAATTAATGTCTACGGTACCACCAAATCAGGATTTGGTGTGGCAACTCCAATTTCCTAAAGAGTTACTTATACAGGATTGTTCGATCTTGCTTAGTTAACAGCAGACTCTACGAAGTTTATCACTGTGGATATGACAGGAATAAATAATCCTTCTTCTTCTATAATGATTACTAATTCCTTCACAATCACTACTCTAGATGATGCCGTGCAAGAAACTGATTAGATAGATTCTGGATTTTTTATTCAAATCACCTAGCCTAGTGTGATTACTGTTGATAGTTACACTGTTTAAGATAAAACAGTTGATGTTTATACTTTCATAGTTTATCATAACACCCTCTGTTAAGTATTTAAATGGTGGTTATATTGTGGTTATCACATATCATTGAATTATTAAAATTTAATTACTTGAATAAAAATAAGAAAGCAATAGGGAATTAAATGTTAACAAAACCTTGAGATCCAAGATCACCATTGTTATTTGTCTAAAACTTAAATGTATATACGGTGCTTTAGTCCGACAGTATTCACAGTTCTACTGATTGTGACACTCTGCATTGCTCCATAGTCACATTAAGGGATTGTGAAGTAATTTGTTGATACAGCATCTATCTTGTCACCTACACTTGTGTATATTTCAATTTTAATGGAATTGGAAGGGAAGCGAGCATTTGGAAGATTCTTAAAACCCCCGATTTCAACTTGAGAAGTAAAAATGGGAGGACATGAATCACTATTGTCATCTGAACAACATTCAGACACATAAATAATATTTAATTGAAGAGGGGCAAGTTTCTTTTTGTTCCCAATTCGGTATATGTACCCATGGGGCAGGTAGTTGTTCTGCTCATGAAATAAGATCATCCCCTTTGGATGTTTACTGACACATACATAGTATTATATAAAATTTAATAATTATTTACATTTAACGTCAAGTATTTTTCTTATAAGTATGATAAATTTTTTATTATTTTATCAAAATAATATATTTCTATATTATTAATTAAAATAATTAGTTTAACAGATTTTACAATAGCTAATGAGACAATTAATAATTATAAACCTTGAAATTGAATGAAAAATGATTGTATATATATTTAATATGTTGCATAATTACAATGTTGAGGCAGAGACTTCCTAGAGAAACTGAAAAATACTTTTCTCCCATAAATTGTTAATAAATGAACTCTAATATTAATTAAAGTAAAAGTATTGTAACTTGATGATGGACCAGCAAGTGTAGTAACTACAGATACACTGATTTATCAGTAGCTGAAAATGTTTAAGAAGTATCTATCACATCTTAATCAACTGGTACATATACCTTTATTAGTAAATATATATTATAGATGTTACTTTTATTAATAAATAGCAGAATAAATACTCAATATTTGAGCATTAGTAGGCATAGGATTTGTAGTTTAAAAAGATAAAGTCAATATGAATGCAGTAAACTATTAAACTTAGTAATATAGAGGAAATTAATTTATGATAAATTTACTGTTTGTCACAATATCTCTTCCATTAAGTGGATTGAGGGTCTCGGCATCAGGCTTGACAGTCAAGGAAGTGCTAGTATCGATTCCTGCGGTTTCAAAGTATGTGATGAAAACAAATGTTGAAGATATGGCACCAGTAGGTGGATTTTTGACATTATTTACTAATTTAATTGTAATGACTATACTCTAAGGCAGCTCAGATGAGCTAGTGACTGTTACAGCTTGAGTAGTTGTGCTTGCCGCACAATTTAGTGTAGCAGAAGTTGCTTAGGCTGTGCAGGAAGTGGACTATATTATAGTCTCTGTAGGGAAATCAATTGCCAAAGATCCTTAATTAGCTAATGATGGTATCTTATTAACAGGAATGGTTATTTAAAGTGTATAAGAATTAAAGTCTCCTCCTACAATTGGAGTTGCAGGAGCTGTTAAACAACTGTTAAAGAATTCTGTGATAGTGCTAATTTTGCAGCAGAGAAGTATCCAATGTCTACCAAGCCATTAAAAGCTGAAACCTTTTTCTATATTGAAAATGTAGCAGCATTATACAAATAAGTGAATATTAATATTTAGTATTGTCAATAATGCTCTGAAAGGATTGAAGAAGTTTGTCTATGCAATTTTGTATGAAAAGGGGGCAACACAACCTCCACTAGTTGTACAAGTATTTAAAATCTAAGAAACTGTTATTTCCATATCAAATTATACCATCTGAATTTATTTTATTCAACTATAATAGCTTAACCACTATTTATAAACCTAATTTAAATCACATTATATAAATTCCAATCTATAAACTATGCAGAAATATATTAATCTCTTTTAAATTTTTAATGATTTGAGATTTATATTGCTTATTGTGACAGTCTTGTGCAAGTTTTTGAAGCAGATGAAATAGTACAAGTAACACTGTTGCTTACTTTAATATATCCCGTAGCAGTGGGGAATGTTATAATAAGAACAGCACCTGAAGGTAAAATAGTTGCAGTTTAAAATGTGAATGTATAGATTAGCACTCCACCAGTCAGCTGAGATCCAGTCCTAGTTAATAGATTATATTAAAAATAATTTATTTGTAAGTTAGGGCCATATTTGTCAAAACGCCTGGAGCCAAACTATTTGTAAAATATACGCCTGAAGTAATTGGATCTAATACAGCATATGCACTATTCAAGAAATTAAAAGTTTGAATCTAAACTGATTAAATCAAGGGACTGTTAATGTAATTTGGGATTCTTGACGTTTATTAGTTTTAGTGTAAAAGAAAATCCTGCTGCAAACTCAGTTGTACAGTATTAATTTGCAGGTATTGTTACTGTAAAAGACGCATTAATTTAAGCAAGAGTGCAAGTTAGGACTTTTCCTGTACCGTCTTAACATATAAAATAATAAACTTTTAACAAGTGGTGCTTGCAAAGTACGCAACCTGTTCATCAGGGAAGGTAAAAACGATTCTACCTGCAGTTGGTAGTCTGGTCTAAGTTGTAAAAGTCAAAGTATATAAAGCACCTGTTAATCCAACAGTTAGAATAGTTGTACTTCTAACAGCAGAAACTAAAGTAATTGAACCAGCAAGAGTTACATAACTAGCAGGAGCTGTGGTTTGAGCAACTAAAGTTCCATCTAATTCTTTGAATTGAATTGTGAAAGCAGATTGAGTAACGACTTCCAGAGCATTTCTGAAGTTAGCGACACTGAAAGTCATTTAAAATATGGTAACTAAAAATCCAGCAGATGAGTTCTTAGTAAGCCTAATAGTTGATGCAATTATTCTGGTGCAAGTTGTAGTACCAGACATACTCAAACTACCAGAACATAAAACGGTAGCTGAGGTTGCTACATTACTTGTGTCAACAATAACCTCAATCTAGCATAATATAAACTACCTAAAACTTATTTTATTTATTTCCTATTGCTTATCTGTTTGAAAAAAACTTCACCAACACCTTCTTGCACAGTCAAAGATGCTGCTTCTTCAATTGCTGCTATTTATATAATCTTTAGTTTTAACAGATTTATATGTAATTTTATAATTATCTTTATACCACTTGCACTGCAACTAAAGTGACTGATCCAAATAATATGGGTTCCTGTATTTCTATGATAATTGGTGATCTGAAATGCTCTGTAATAAGTTGTGGTGGGAGTACTACTTTTGAATTCACTATTTCAGGTTATCTAAATCCATTCAATACTAAGCCTAGGGATGGCTAGATTTAATCTACTTCCAGTAGTACTTTCTCTGGATCCACAGCTGAAATTAAGAATGTGTTGGATTAAATTATTGGAACAGATATTTAAAAATCACAGCTACCTGATTTCACGCCTGGTTTGCTCGTTGCTAACTCACTTATAAGAACTGTGTTAAACGTTGATGCGGATACTATTATTCGATTCAACCTTAGCTCTTTTTTGCAAGATTAAAAAAGAATGGTTATATTTATGTATCTGTGACGAGCTCCTAATTGGTACCAAGTGGTGACAATTTCCAATTTAATTAAGCTTATCATAATAATTTCACGATATATTAAAGAGATTCTTTGAATCTAGAAATAAAATCTTTTTGAACATGAGTTGTCTTCTGAAACTACAACTTATGGAACTACTGCGACTTTAACAATTCAATCATAAGCTTCCACTGAAACAGTATTTTAGATAACAGAATCATGCGGTGGGTGCAGATAATTTCAACTTAAAATTCCAAATATCAAAAGGTTTTGCAAATGCTGAATTTGTTACGACACAAACAAATTTCTTTACTATTAGAACTTATGCAAGTTACAACTCTTATATAATCGATTAAGTCTCAGACAAATCTGCGACACCAGATGTCATTCCAGCTATTATAACTGTATCTTCAGTAACTTTAATATAAAATTATCTAACTTATTCTGGTGTTACCACTGACATATATAAAAACAAATCGAAAATCAGTAAATTAAATTAAGTTCATAAAAATAAAATTGTGAATTTTGTTCACTATTAAATAAATTAGATATGTATTTTGAAAATATATCTGTATTTATGTATGCTAAAATGCAAATATAGCAGTGAAATGAAAGAAGTTAAATAAAAAATAATGAAAATAATTATCAATTTTATCTTATAGAAATAATATTTTCAAGATTTTAGACTTTTGCATTTTGTCATTGTAATAAGTGTGTTAATTAATTTTTTATAAATTTCCTCCTTCTATTTTCTTTTTATTTTAAATTAACTTAAAGTACGGAGCTGCTATTAAACTAGGTATCTACTTGCTACTTACACTTAGTGATGAATTTATAAGAACAGATGCGGGAGCTATAACTTGCTTTTTAGTTCAATCATCAGTAGAAACCTCAAAAACTTAGCATCATAAACTTCAAATGTTGTTAATACAGTTACAATTCCTAAAAACTTATGCACAACAAGTTGTGATCAGACCACGAGTTACACTATTAGACTAAAGAAATAAAGCATAATATAAGAAAATTAAATTTAGCATTTAGAAATATTATATTTTTATATCATAGAGGTTATTATTAATAATCTTTAATAGACAAAATGTAATAACTTAGCCAAATTATTTTAACATTAATTAAAAGGTTACATATTTTTTTCTTAAGAAGATAAAGTTTAATAACTTACAGAACTATCAGCTCAATATTTTGTAATTTAAACCCCTTGTAAAAATGTAATATTTCCTTGACATATCCCTGAAGTATTTAACATTAAGTAATTTTAAAGTTTTCATAAATTTTAATATTGTTATTTTTGTTTTTTTTATGTTTTGAACAGATTCTACGTGGATGCTTTCACAAGAACTATGCTTATTGAAACTAGAGTAAGCTCAACATTATTAGCCAGTATAAACAAATAGATGTAAATGATGGTTTGAACTTTACTTTTATATTCTTAGTTATTAACTATCAAATGTTGCTACTCTGTTGCCTGTACCCTTAACAAACACAGCTATGACTAGATCAAAGAGTACTTAGGTAGTAGTTCAGACTACACAATATCCTGGAAAACAACAAGTTATCTGATTGATGACTCTTTAGTTGAAATTAGGTTCCCACTTAATTAAGTAATTCTAGCCAGTGTCTCCGCATATACTATTAAAAATGGAGCTAATACTGTGACATTTAATGCTGCTAGTGGAAGTCCAACTTCTACTTACAATATTTTTGAGGGCGTTGAATGGCTTTGTACTTCTCTCTGTTCAGTGCCAACTAAAATTTTCATTTTAATTAGCATAATTTATTAGATTTATACTTTTACTGTTACAGTCTCAAATGCTAAGAATCCATTTATTCAGTTAACTGATTACGATAATTTTTTTATCATTCATAAAAGGACATATGGAAAACTTAAATTGAAATCACCTTCTCTTCTTGATGCTAGATTTAAACAAATATAATCTGTAACCTTACTGTATAAATTGATATGCTATTAATAAATTTAGCATTTGGAGTGATTGATGCAATGACTATTACTCATATAACTACCCATATGTATCTAGTAGCACAAAAAATGTATTCGCATTTACTGTATAATCAGATATACCTTAAAATGGTAAACTAATATTAACTTTCCATCCAAATAGAGTACTTTAGCTTTCCATAGCCACTCTAACATGCAAGGTTGGATTATATTTATATAAAGTGATTTATTTAAAATGGCACTACAAGTTATCCATGTACTATTACTTATAATTAGGTAACAGGAACTCATGTAATAATTTAAACCTAATAAATATAAAGTTACAGGAAAGTTTGCAATATTTTGAAAAATTAAGCTATATTATGATAAATTTATTATGAAAATTATAAACTTACTTTGATTTTTACTTATGTATGAGAAAATTTTCTGACCAAATTATACCAATGTTAATTTCAGTAATTGAATAAATTCAAATCAGTTGATTTTAGTTTTAAATCTTAGGACTCTGCTCAACAGAAGCATGCACAGCTCCTCTTGTATATTCAGTAACTTTATCTGGCGCAATGAAGAATCCAGCATCTGTTCCACTAACCTAAACTGGCAATTTTATTATAGAATCTCTCTCCTCATCGAATTTAATTTTTAGTCAAGGCAAAGTTGCTCATGACACAATTTTAAACATTCTTTCTGGACTAGTGGTCAATGTAACAAGGACATCACCATATATGGGTGCAGTAAATGATTATAGAATTCAATTTGAAACGGTTAATGCTATTCCTATAATTGGCTATATTAGAATCGTATTTCCAAATGATTAAGCTTCTGTACGCTCAAAACTTTGGCTATATTATTTATGGATTATTTTTATTTAATTACTTTGTTTTAACGGTCCTACTTGTAAAGTTGATTACACTTTGACGTCTCCTTCATGATAAATCGTATACAAACCAACTGGATATATTTATGATGACATTTCTAATTTCCTCTTCTTAAAATGAATTAGTTTTTGTTAAGTCCCCTTGTACCACTGGTTGTGCAGCAATATATACGATGCAATTAGTTTATGGAAACCTTTAAAATCCTACATCTTTCTTAGCAAACTCTGTCACAAGCAGTTTTTGAGTCTTTACAATGAATGCTAATAAAGAGTACATAGATGGTTAATACTTTTAAAATGATTTAAAAATTTAAGATGATTTCTCTTATATATTTATACAATCAATTTAAATTAAATTAAATACGAGAGCTTGTTAGAAATGCCAGCATTGATCGGCAAGACAGCTATTATCAAGGCAGTAGAATTAGAAGATAATGTGGTAGCTCGTTCTAACTACTACAGTCTCTTTGTGGTTCCAGGTTCTGACTTCACAAGCCTGGCAATATTTGATTTTTATCTCCCAGATTAATTTGCTCACTACAACAATCTGAATACTTGCTATGTCGTCATAGGATCAGATATTGGAATGAATTGTACTTTCATTTATTATACAAGTGGCTATATTAAAAAAGTAAGTCTCTCTAAGCCATGCCCTTATGGATGCGATGAAACTGGAATATATCTCTTCAAAATACCAATCAAAAACAAAGGAGATATCATTATTATAATCAAAATTATATAAAATAACTAAAATAGTTATAATTACTACACTGCAGGCTAGTTTATGGTTATTGAGAGATACACTGATATTGATGTAGGTTAAGGTACTATTCTTATAACTTTATTATAAATGATTAGTTACAGTTTGTTTATAACTATAACTCATTATAGTAGAAATAAATTTGAATTTTTGATAATTAATCATAAATTATTTAATGTATTGGCATTTAAAGTTGATAATTTAAACGATTTTGTGCTCATTCGATAGATAATTCAAAACTATCTGGACTCTATTATTAGAGGTATTATTATATCTTGTCTCTGGAGCCAGGTTAGTCGACTTTAATGAGAGGAAATAATTTACTGAATTAAGAGGTATGTAATTAAAGCATAGTCATCTCACTCGAGTGACGCAATAAAATAGTATCGCCAAAAATTAAGTCGAGATAATTCAAAATTTTCTTTCGAATGTGACACAGATTGTTTAATTAGCCAACTTTAACTGCCAATATTGGTAATAATTTTTAGTTAATTTTCCAAATTCAAATTTATTTCTAAAATAACATTTGACTCAGACTTATGGATATTTTTGTGTATTATTTTATTAATAAATAAATAATTTATATAAAATAATGAGAAATAAAATCGATTAATTAAGAAATCTGATTTATTATCAAAAAGATTTTAAATTATTCAAATGCTTTAGTTCAAATAAAAGTGTTATTCTAAATATTTTTTAAATGCTTAAATCTTAAATAAAGCTTAGAAACAAAAGAATATAACGATTAAAATCATTTTTAATTTTAAAACTTAAAATTGTTGTAAGGTTTTTAGCATAGCTTTATCAAGATTTGGAATAGATGCTTCTTTTATTAATTTTTTTATTTAAACTAAAGATTTTTATTGCTTTCATAAAAAATATAGTTTAGTTTTCTTATGTAACTTAATTACCTAAGACTTTATTGATGAATTTATGTCAACAACGATGGTAGAGACACCATAGAATAAAATAGCAGAGAATATGTGACTTTCAGACCTGTAAACTTCTTGCCAACTAATTCCAATAAAGGGAAAATAAGAATCATTTTAACAGCAAAAATCACTGTTGATTCTTCAAGTTGCCAAGCTAAGATTTCAAAAGAAGTAATTAAAATGATAATCTAATTTTATTAAATCATTAATTGATTGATGAATCGAATTCAAGGATTTCTCGTACAATTTCAGGCAAGACTGTCCTTTTTATTTATATAGTAAGCTCAGTTGTAAGCGCAAATATTCTTAGATAAAGTATAGTTTAGAAAATAATTAATTGAAAACGAGACTTATAGATATCTGAATATGTCATTAAGATGAACTTAATTTTATTTAACTTCATTTGAGTTCGTTCCTAATACCTTTATTACAGGAATTTTAAAACAGTTTTTATTCTCAGGAAGTGAAAAATTATATTTAAATTTACTTAGTTGAATTTCAAAAACTCAATAATAAAATGTGATTATAAGATCGAAATTATTGTGCATAATTAATTTATCGATTCCAAATCTTTCAATTTTTTTGAATTAAATTATTTCCATAAATCAAACTAATTTTTAGGAATTTAAGTGATGAAGTGCCAAGAAAATATTTAATCCTAAGACCACTAGACCTCCTAGTCCAATTTTAATTTATACTTAAGTTTATTCCCTTAAGAGAGGCCCCTATGATACGATCGACATGAATATAATTAATGTGACTTATAAAGTAAATACTTGCACAACTCTGTATGATATTGAAATCACGAGATACCCTATGAACGATAACTTAGGATATCAAACTGGACAGCCTACAAAAAAACTTCTATTTTCATTATTTTAATTTAGAAATCCTAAATGACAAAGGAGATTTCCAAATATATATAAATTTAAAATATAATTGGCTGAAATAAATTTCTCAAATTAATCTCTCTTTTTTTCTATAATTAATTATTTTTAAAACTAATAAACCTCTGTTTAACTTACAGCTAAGACATGCTTTGGAATCAACCTCAAGTATCATAGTTCAAATGCCATTAGCAGCTTAAGCATAAATTAGTTCAACTACCTCCTCTGCCACATGCTATTCAACTTACTCATAAGGAAACAATAAAAACCTATTGCTATGTGAATTGCTAAGATGTAATAGAACAATTATTGTTAGAAATTATTGTCAAGTTGCAGCTTGTGTTGAGAGAAGCAGAGTTTATTTCAAAGTATATGATGATTTCATTCTCAACTACAATTATGTTTTAAATCCATTGAATATTACAAGATACTCTATGCTGGTTAGGACAACAACCAAAGAAGGTTACTATTGACAGAATAATTTAGTTAAATTCTAAACTTTATATAAACTAAGTCATTTTTAACAATATTTATTGTATAGATGAATCAAGTACTAATGTCTTTATAAAGCCAGATCTTGTTCCAACTTATCTAATTCCTCTTAGTCCTGAAATCATCAGAACTAACAATTAAATTAATAGAAAAATGCAGTGGGTTACTAGCTTTAAAACCAATAAAGATTTAGTACCTTAATCAGGTAATGTCTTGATCAACATTCCCCAAAATGTACTTCTTACGATTAAGAATTCAACCATAGATGTATTAAATTATGAAACCTCAGTGATTTATCAAAACTATACTTACGTACTATGCCCAGACGGTAATTCAATTAAGCAAATAAACATGACTAACTTCTGTAATACAACTAAGTGATGCCCCATTGGTGCTGCTTATTCTTTAATGATTGAATGGATTAAAAATCCAATTTCTTAATTAGGAAATATTACATAACCAATTACTATCGGTACTTTCACTAAAGAGGGATAAGCTGCAGAGGTAGGAACTACTCCTTTTGCTGTTCAGCTTTTCTCTGAGCTTATTCCTGTCAACTTACAAAATGTTTTAATAAGAATTCTTAACCCAGTACCTTCAGCAATAACAGATTATACTTTCACTATTTCAGCTGATGCAGAATTTAACCAAACAAATATTTTATTGATTACTTTCCCAGATGAGATAAATCCAAATCCTACAGTAGGTACTATAATTCATTATAATAACAATTATCTGTGCATATTATTATAGTAGAATGCTATAAGCTAAGAAAAAGTGTGAAGCTCCATTGACACCATTTGTAAATCTAACTTGCACAATAGTTAATAATACTGTGACAGTAAAGTGACTATTCTTGGAAGGTTTCTAATAATACAGCATTAAGGTAAATGGTGTAATGAATCCATTACTTGCTGGAATAACTTCAGGATTTACACTAGAAGTTTAAAACTCTAGTAATCTCACAATTGCTAGTAGATCAACAAATACAAGAATAAATATAGTGGATGAGATCAAGGATCAAAATACATGCAATAAAGTATGTGGATCTTGTGCAGGTACGACTTCAACCTGTACTTCTTGCAAGAATCCATTTAAATATCCACTTTTCAGAAATTATGCATGTGTTGACGAATGTGGAGATGGATACTTCTTTAATGAAATTAATTTGCAATCTTTTAAATTGGTTGAAGAAATTCTTTTTAATCTATTTTATCAATAATTGAATGTGCACAATGTCATAAGGATGCTATGACTGTACAGGTGATGGAAGCAATAAATATCTCAAATGTGCAAACAAATACTATTTAGAAGATGGAATATTTGTTCCATATTGCACAAAAGGTATGATTGAAGACTCTTCACTTGGACAATGCAGAAAATCCAACTCTCCTCTCTGTAGTGCAAATTGTACAACGTGTTAACTTTCATAAAATTATTGCTTATCTTGCAAAGATGATTCAATCTATGCATATTTGGATATGGCGAGCGGAAGATGCATTCCAGGTGATGCCACTTAATGCAATAGCACTTAAAATACAAGATTTAACATTGATAAAACTGAAATAAAATGTAAAGTCTGCAATAAGCTATGTAAAAATTGTAAATAGAGGTCCTAACGTTTGCTCTTCATGCTGGTTCTTCCAATTAAATGATAAGATAAATGAACTTTACGAAACATACGCAGATGTTTGTGGTCCAGGAACTAGGTATAATATACCAAATAATATGTGCTCATACTGTAAACCAAGTTTGCTTGACATTTTCTGGTTATGAATCAGACTAGTGCTTAGTTTGTAAGAAAACACCAGAAGCTAGATAACTATATCTCAATGAAAATGAATGCGTGTTATAATGCCCTATGAGATATTACATTAATGAAATTAACAATGAGTGCGTGGAAGGATAAACTAAATTTTTTTCATTCTATTTTTGTTTATTTTTGCTACAGTTTTTGTAGGACTACTAGTTATAGTAATTTCAATGTGGAAGACAAGAAACAAAAAGAAGATAATTGATGTAATTTATGCCGTAATGAGTTGTATTGAAGCAGTCAATAAACTATTCTTGCTTGGTAACATGTGGTTTAATTCGAGTGTGTTTGCACTTGCAGTTTGCTCCATGAATCTTATAGCTACTTGTGAGATTGCAGTTTTCTTCAATTTCTTGTTTATGTCTTCAATCTATGCTCACTCACCACACTTCAGAATGCTCTACAAGAAATTCAGAATGGCATATAACGCAGTAACATGTGTGAGTTATTTTGCTGGTGCTAATTTAATGAGACTTCTTTGATCAAACTTCCTAGGTTATGAATCTTTGTAATCAGACTTAAACAATTGGAAATTCTTTATTGTTCAATTAAATACGATGACAAACTTTACAGTTATCTTTACTATTTGTTAATTGGCAATTGATGTTTTCATTCTAATGAAGCTGACAATCAGTGATGATGCCTTCGTATTAGCTAGTCTGGGCTTATTCATAAATATAATAATGATAATATTCTAAATATTCAAACATCTCAACGTTAAGGCTACTTTGATAAGGAATTAATGAGACTAATATTAAGGGTAAAAAAATAGTTAAAAGAAATTATTTTCCCATTATATAGACTCAATTTTAATTTAAACTATACAAGAGTTACTTTTTTTACTTGTTCATTTATATGACGAACCAATTAATTATATTTGAGAGGATATAGACAAATTAAATTCATAAACCAATATCAATATCCCTAGTCTCATAAATTCTATATCTAATCTTAACAAGCCATGCAAGCTCATCTTTATAATCGTAATTATACAGAAATTTGTTTTCATCATAACTATGATTAAGTTATAAACAAGTTTAACCTTACTTTTTCTTCATTTTAAGTTATTCAATAGTCTCTAGAAGCGCATCTAATATAATAAGTTACCTGTCTCTCAATTGATTGAATTATTCAGTTAAAACTTTGAGGAGATGATTTAGCTGCTTAGATTCTTTTTCTTCATAAATTATAGTTTTTCAAAACTCTCCTTTTCTAAAAATAGGTTAAGAATAAATTAGATTAATATAATACAAATTTTCTTGCTTTTTTAATGTAGAAAATAACATAGTCTTGGCCTGAAATTGCTTTCATTACTTTGTTCTTGTTAGTACCCCATGAACCCTTAATGATAAGCAGTTTAATAAATTACGAACAAATATTTTGGTAGATGAATTGTTTAAATTTACTTATAGAAAAATTATTTACTGGAAATGAAAGTTGCTTAAATAGAAACATATCAAAATAGAAAAATTAGAAAAAATATAATTTAATTTAGAATTTAAAACAAAAAATTTTATTTATTTTTATAAATTTGCATTTAATCTATATTTACTAAAGAAACAAACTGTTAAAATATTTTTGGGGTGATTTTTCTAAATTTATAATTAAAGGGTGTTGTAGTCAATTGCGAACTGTGAGTGTCAATTGCGAACTGTAGTAAAATTTTTTAATTTTATATATGAAAAGGAGGTTAAAAAATACAAAAACCTTCCCTTAAATCCCATTTCTGTAATAATTTAAACTGTATATATCAGTTATTAATATTTCTTAAAATGTTAAACACAAATCTGATCATTAAATTTAAGTACAACCAGATAATCCGTTAGACAAATTATTAGAATTTGAGGACCATAATCAAAGATAAAATGGTAATGGAATAGGAAATATTTTTTAAATGATAATTAAAAAATTTGCAAATTACTATGGACAAATTTTTTAAATCAAACAGTTATCCTGAAGATTAAAATGATAGATAAATTTGGATAGGGTTTAATCGAAGGAGGAAGTCAAAGGTGTAAACCTTTTAATGTTCTGAATAGAGATCATAAAAATTATAAAATTAATTCAAAATATTTCATGCAAGACATTATAGTTCATACAATCGTGTGGACAAATTATATTTGCATCGTTTGGGAAAAACTTTAAATGAAAAATAAAAATATTGCCTTATTCTCAAAATGGTTTATAAAGAACAAATGAAACATAGTAATTTAATTAAGGTCTCTTGTCAGATCTCAAAAATCAAATCAAATCTGTAAATAATGCATCAACAGAAAATATTGTATAAAATAATCCACATTTATATGAAGGTATTTGGAGAAGAAATTTAGCATCAACTTCTTTGCAAAAAAGTTAAAAATGTTTATGATAAGTCTGAGAGACAATTAATACTAACAATATATGATTATTGAACTATTCAATTTTTAATCTTAATACATCAATTCACTATTAAAATAGGATGTTATAGGGAAAGATCCTCTCTCACATTAAGAGCTGCCGCTTCCTCTACCCCTGTAATCATTATTTTATCGTTTTGCAATACAAGGGTTCAGAATCTTGTGGTTCATTAGAGTATGGATCTCTAAGACCCTCCTTTATTAAATATATCAGTAGGTCTCTCTCATTTAAAATTGAAAATTTTACTACAGTTCGCAATTGACACTCACAGTTCGCAATTGACTACAACATCCTAATTAAAAAAGGATTTTAACAAATATGTCAATGAAAAATTATCAATATTATTTTTTAGAATTGTATTTTATAACTTTAAATACCATTAAGTATGAAATAAAAGAAAATTTCCCCTATAAAATATTGTATATAATAGATTTATTCCTATTTTCACAGAAACTTTCCTTATTACCTAAAATTTAAAAACTTAATTTTAATGTTATATTAGTTTAATCTTCTATATATGTTGATATGATAATTTTATTATAGCATCAAGAAGCATGTAATCATAAACCAATAGAATGCATTGACTACTGTCAATAGTCCATAGAAATAAGATTCTACAAACAGAGCACTCTTCATGCCTCCTTTCTTCTTCAACAGTAAAAATGAAGTAGCAAGCAATGTAACAGTCAGCATAAACATAAGGATATTGGAGTGCATGCATCGATATGGCTTTGCCAAGATTATATAGAACATGAAAATTGCTAACAGACCGACTGTAATTGCTATTTTGCCTTGGGTTTCTTGTATCATAACATAAGCAATCATCAGTAAAAATTGCATAAAATTGAAAATGATTCTATGATACATTTTGATTATTTCGCCTTTGAAATTAGAGAACGTAAAGTAATATCTTGAATTCCATATTTCAGACACTCCCACTGTATATCCAATTTCTTTCTTTAAGATATATTTTTCTTGTAAAATGTTAGAAACCTTTTTTTTTGTACAAATGGACACCAATCATCATATTGTAGCAAATTTCCACTACAAAAGTCAGCAGAGCGCAAAGAAAAATTAAGGAAATGCCATTTGTAGAGAGTTTTCCACAATTTACTACTTAAATTGCATCTTTTAAAGAGTAGTATTAACAGGTTGAGTATTATATTATGTTTGTAAAAATTGGGAAGTTAATAAGCTCCAAAAACCAAAATCCCTTTATATAAAAAATGACTTGTTACGCTTTTTAAGCAGTCTGTAGTGAAACTTCTTTACAAATATTACAAGAAAGTAGTTATGATCATAATAATAAAATAGAACTTTCTTAATTTTTTGGAATATTAAAGATCTCTTAAATTTCCAAATTTTACATTTAATTATTAGAATAAATTTATATTTTATCATCAAAATCATGAAAAAAGAATAGCATGCTAAATTTATCCCAGTAAGATTAATAGATTGAATTACTTCATAGTATTTTGAGGGCTATTACATAAATTGAAAAGATCCAATGTATAGAAAAAAAATTCCGAAAACTCTTTTCTAACTTGGTAAGGTTACACTTCGAAGCATAATAGCATCAAGTCCCCTTAAAACAAAATAAACCTAAAAACCATCAAGACTTTCTCTTTGCAATAAAGTGAAACTACAATGTTTCCTAATCTATTCAATTTAATTTATGTGTTAAGTATGCTAAGAGATTCTGTATCACCTTCAGTAATTTCATATAAATCTTCGTTTTCATCTCTTGCTCTTAGTTTTGGTCTTTTGATGTCGTCCTAAGAAATATCATCACGTGAGTTGAACTTGTTTACCGATCCATCATTATTGCTAAATTATAATTGATAAATTAAAAGTTAAATATTTTTATTTTACTCTAAAAATAATCGAAAGTAAAATTAACAAGCATGACTTTAAATTATATACTTATAGATGAAAAACGAATCTCTCATTTTAAAAGTAATTGATATTTCTCTTTCTATTAAAAAAATTTCATTCTCAAAAGGAATAGCTATAAAAACTTTCTGATTATTTATAATAAATAATATAAATCCATTATACTCTATTAATATTTAAGTTATTGTAACCTTTTGTAGTTGTATTTCCAAGCAATCTCCTATGATTATATTCTTTAAATTGAAACTAGTCTTATTACTTCTGTTATACTATGACTCTGTCTAATTGTCAGATATGCTCTCCCTGGTCTAAGGTTTCAACAAGTGGTTATCATAATTACCTTCATCAACTTGCACTGATCTTAGCTATTCACGAATGTCTGTTCTCCCGAAGGCATTATTCTCAATTCTTGTTGAATTAGGAATTATTTATCGACTGCTGTCTATCATTTACTTTTGCTCTTCATATGGGCTTTAATCCAAATTTTGAACATCAATACTATTTTAAATCGTTATAATTTGTGAATATTATATTATTAAATATACACTAAAAATAATGGGCAAGAAAATTATTTATTTTTAAAAACATAAGGAGAATTTATTCAAAACATTTTATGAACTGAAAAATATTTTAAATTAATTGGGATTTCGCTGAATAACGAAAAAGTAACAAAAATGTATTACTTATAATTCTTTATCTGTAATTTATAGGGATAAATAATATAAAGAGTTTCTTAGCGATTGATTCATGATAATTAAAAGTTAAAAAAATTGTTAATTTGTGTATTCAAATTTCATAAATCTAATTAATTGTTACAACAGAAACACAAATGCCTCTCTTTTATGAAGCATGCTAAAAATATTCGGACACATTACTAAAATGTAAAAATATCATAATAAATAAAATAAAAGTTACTCATTTTCACAACTAGGTAGAACTATTTATGATAAAAAATAAAGTGAAGGGAGATAATGAGTTTTAATTATGCTGAAAATATGAATTTTATAAATTTTGCAAGTGGTTTTAGTCATGATCTTGTTAATGCAAGCTCATAAATAATTTTTGCTATGAATTATTATAATTGATTGCAATATATTATAATTATAAATATGATAGGAAAATTGCTAGAGAAGACAAGAAGAGCTCCCTGGAATGCTTTAATGAGCGCTACTTTGAAAACAAATTACTATTACTCCCAGATATCCAAAAACGTTTCAAGGACAGGTTTTCCTTAAGCACCAGCTAACCCATTCAAAAAGAGACCCTTGAAGCTAAAGTATGACAAGAACGAATTCCAAATACTCAGATTGCCATCAGAGCAGCATTTCCTCCTTGGTTCTTTCAATCTTGAAGACATTTTTGGAAAGAGAAAGGGAATTGAACACTCACCACACATCAGAGCATAATTGAATCTTGATTCAAACCTCGTATGGCTTTACTACTTGCTTACCATGTTGGCATTTATCTCTGACTTCAAGCATCATGATGAATTCCTCACACTCAGAGAGAATATGTTTAATGCAGATATGGTCAAATTTTCAATTGAAGACTTTAAGTGAAGCAATTCCCAAGAAATATCAATAAATCATGGTAAAAATTCTAATTGAAGGTACTATTTGCATACAATCTAGATTTAAAAAGTCTTTTGTATAAATTAGTTCTTTCGAGTAGAAAGAAAACGCAGTAAAATGATGAGTATAATTAAGTTATTTAGCTTGTTGCTATTTTTCTATTATTTAAATACCTAACATTTTTATTCTTTTGTTTAGTCAACATATTGCACTCAATAAAATATTGATAAATATAATTAAAATATAACTTTAATAATCAGACTCATCTTAGCTAGTTCATTATTATAAGAGGAATTAATTTAGTAGGCAGAAATTTTCAAAGAGATATTTTAAAAATCTAGAATAGTTCATAATATTTGACTCATCTTACAGTATAAATAACAGATAAAATAAGATTTAATTATTAAGTTTATAATTTGACTATGAATTAACTGATTTATCAGAAAGAACTGTCAGCTATTAGTTTATAAAATTAATATGCAATCCTAAAATGGTCCAATCAGTAAACAATAGCACTCATAAAGTAAAATCCTTTTTCAATTGATATGATTATTAGTGTCACTCATACCTTCAAAACTAGAGCTTAGTAAAACATGAACAATACCTAATTAGATTATTAGAACTTATCCCTTAATGAGCAACTTAGGGACCAGAGATTCAGAAATTACTTTCTCAAATGTCACAGGTGACTTGCAATCTTAAGTTTCATGCTCGCTAGAGGATAATAGTGCCTATCATAGAAGGTGGTAGAAGATACTTGATGTTATGAAGGATGCACCAGGAACTAAACCCATCTGTTTTTATGAAGAATCACAAATTGCTAATAAAATCTATGGCAGGACTGAAGATTACACTCCTCCTAATCGTACGGAATCTGCTTATCAAATTTTCACTGAGCATGTAAGAATATAATAGTGGTGTTATTATATTTTAGAAATGAGAAGAGTTATTAGAAGAAAAACCAAACATTACTTTAAATGAAATGACTAGAGAAATTGCAATACACTGGGCTAGATTAGATAATGATTAAAAAGCACAATTTGTGGACGAATCAGCAAAAGATAAGGAGATCTAATGAAATGAAAAATTTGCCTGTTCCCCTTTATAGAAACAAGAAACCTAGAAGACCAAGAGACAGAAGAAAACCTAAGAAACTCTTAACGCCCTATATATTCTTTGTGAAAGAAAATAGACCTAGAATCATTAGAGAAAGCCCAAATATGACATTTCTTGAGGTGATGAAAGAAGTGGGATTACGATGGAGCAAATTAATTGAAGTTGAGAAGGAACCATTTAAAGAGAGATCATTAGAAGACAAGAGAAAAATTTTAGAAGAGCAAGAGGTATTTATCAGATAAAGATTTGCTTTCCCTTGAAATACCTTTGATCAAAGACTTGCTTAAGGATAGCCTCAGCAAAAGAGACCTTTAACAGGATTCTAGATGTACTTAAAAGAATTAAGAGAGAAAACGAAGAAAGAAAATCCAAAATTATAAATGGGTGAATTTTTGAAGCAAGCTTCTATGAACTGGACAAGAATTAGTCAAAAAGAAAAGAAGATGTATGATCATATGGTTGAAAAAGACCGAAATAGATATGATAAAAAATATCAAGATTTTAAAAAGTAACAGACCTTGTAAATGGATATTCCTGAATCACAAACTTTATCAATGATGGGTGCTTCTGATACCTTTTCATAAATAGTTGGCGGTTATATCTTAAATAAGGATGAATTGAGTTAAATGACTAGTAAAACTCACAAATAATTCAATAGAATTGCCAAATTTGATTAGATTTAAAGTGGAGATAGCAAAAATAATAGCTCAGACTTTACAAGCAAGTGTAAATTGCTGAAAAATTGAGCTATAAAATTCAACCTAGAAGATAATGATGAAGACTCTGATATTTAATTATATTGATTTTATTTTAAAATTTACTTAACAATATAATAAATTAATATCATTAGATTCCCTTTTATAATATAACAAGCTATATAAAAGGCAATATGGCACGTGGCAAATTATTGCTATTTACATTTTTATAATTTTGCTTCCTCCATATGCAGTTTCAAACATTATCTTCCTTTTTATTCAAACTTTTTTTTCTCAATATTTGGTGATTATTACATTTCTTAATCTTGTAATCCAATAATTTCAACTGAAAATAGAAATTTTTCTTACTTATCTTTATCTTAACTCGATAATAGCTTATTTGATTTAATTAATGTAATTCTGCGTGGAAGCAAAGTCATATTTTTCACGATTTTCGCTATTTTAGAATTTCCGAATTTATTTGGCTTTTTGACTTCTGTAATATTTTCTTTGTAGGATTTCACATAAGCAATAGGCTCTTAGATATCTCTTCTTCGGTAAATATTAATTATCCGAATATTGTGATGCTTGTTTTATTGATTTGAAACCAATTAATAATCTTAGTTCATCAAATGCAAACGTTTTTATAAAATATTTAAGACTCCAAAATTCTTGATTATATTCCCTTGAGCTTAAAATCTCTCAGTTTACCCAAGTTTCTTCTAGTCTATAAAGCCTTAATCATTTAGATAATTTTGCATTTATTTTCTGCAATTTTGAGTTTCCTCTTTTCGCTTACTGGCTTGCCTGAATTTTTAAAGACGTTTTAAGTTTAGCCAAATTAAGTTCTTGATGTTAAAAAATGAATGGAGCTTGACTTTTTCAAGGTTTCCCTCATGTACTACGTTTGTTAATACATTTGAATATCTTTCTAGCTCTCTAATCTAGAGGGTTTGTTTGACATCCTTAAATCTTTAATTCTACCTTTAATGAACAAATTATCAAAAGAATCCTGATTATTTTAGTAAGATATAGTATCTCCATGTAAATCTGAAGTTTGACATAATTGATCATACTTATCCTTGAGTTATCTGTCAGTATGTAAACTAGAATTAACTCGAGAAGATTAGAAATTTCTGTACTACTCTGAGAGATCATTTTTCATTTCAATACTCTATTTCCTTCTATTTTATTGAATTAATGTTCATTTAAGTCTCTTTTTGAGAGGTAAGAGATGATTCTTAGCTCCGCTTATCTTTGATATTAAATTATTTGTTAAATCATAACTGGTTTTATTAATTAGTATTGATCTATGAATTTATTCTGGCGCGAGCCATTGTCGCTATGACCATTAAACATGATTTTCTTATTAAAATATCGAAATTCTATTTTCTTAAATTTAATGGATGAAATATAAATTGACCAAGAAAAAAGAAAAACATCAAATTACTTCCAGTGAATTTGACTCAATTTTATTGACAAAATCTTAGTGTTGCTTTTCTGACTCTACAATAAGACTATTTTTTTCATCTTTAATAATCGCTCTGCTTTTCTATTGATGAGTAAATGGCTTATTCTATGTTTTATACATTTACTAACTTTCTTCAGTTTTTATTTTGTAAACTTGGTTAAAATCCCTTAATTGCATTCTACAGACTGCATATTAATTACTAGGATCCAAACTATCATTCAAATCGTATAAAGTTTATATATTCCAAATGGATTCTTTTTACTGAGTAATTTATAAATTTAACGAATCTTCGTTTGATTAGTGCTGTAAATGATTATTTTTAAGTTAGTTAGATGTTGTTTTTACAAACTATCTTTGAATTGGCTAGTTTTGTAATAATAAAATTTCTGAATTTAATAGTGGCTTTCTCATATCTAATTCTAAGCTGTTATCATTTAAATCGCTTAGTCTTAGAGTTTATTTCTCCAAATGTTGCTCTTGTCTAGAATTTTCTTACTAATCTTGATCTATTTTAATAAACTTTATTTTGATGTCTTAATTTGGGGGCTAATAATTAATTTCATTTGAAGTTAAAGAATCTAAGGTTTATGGCGTAAATTTTATATATTATATGTTTGAATCAATTAATGGGATTTATAGTATTTTATTTGCTTAGGATGAGAAATCATTTTGATTTATAAGAGCCTAAAGTTTTGAGAATGCCTTATTTTAATTAGTTTATCCTTTTTAAATAAGTTTATTTCTTGTTTTCTTTACATCTTAGGCAGATGATGACTCAATACTACATAAAATAAAAAATATTATTGCTTCTATACTTTCTTGAGTGTTTTTTAGAATCCCTAAATTTGGAGAGCTTTTAAGACTCCATCTTACCATTTTGCATGTTTGAAGGCTTTGCAATAACTTAATTACTTTTAATTTTCTTTAAATTGCTTTAGTTGCTATGAATATTTCCATAATGATCGCTAAAAGATGAATATTACTATGTCTCCTTTTAGCCAAGAGCTATATAATCAAACTTTGATGTTAAATCAATTTATTACCATTAAATTACTTTTAAATCATCAGGTCTCATCATTTGCAAGGCAGCCTATCTTGCCTTTCTGGCATCACTAATTCTTTGATTTAAGAAACTACCAACACTTTGCATGGCTTGCTCCTTCTTTTACTTTGTTTTCAAGTCATTGAACTTCTTTGACTTAATTTTGATTGATGTAGAGGATAAATCCAAATCAAGGTTATTGAATGTGTCTGAATACTCATTGAAATACATTTGTTTAATTAACTCTTCTTTTGACATAACTTACGTTTGATTGTTGGCTTCTCCTCTTGAATAATATTTCATTGTATTTTCCGTCATTATCTTCAACTTCCCCATGATCAATATTTTTTCTTAATTTTCAAAGTTTATTTTCATTTACTTTCCTTATCCTCTTGTTGGCTTTAAAATAACTGCGATTCTTTTTTCTTAAAGGACAACATAACGATTAAGGACTTTATCTTAAAGCTCTCTCATCTTTTCGTCATTAGAGATTACTTCTGCCCTCATTTCAAAGTTTATGTCTCTTTTCATATCAATTTCATTCTTTATTTTTTGCATTATTTCCTCATTTTCAGAAGGAAGCTTTTCTCTATTAATTTCAGAGATGTTTTTCTTCAGAAAATCCTTTTTCATAGTAATATGCTAATTTCTAGGCGACTGTAGTAATGATAACTGCCTTAATGCTTCGTTTTAAGGTGAACTATTTTAAGTATCTTCAACGATCAGTTCATCTTAGCTACCTGATCTCTAATACTATACTATTTAAAATTTATTAGATTGTTATCTCACTAAGAGCTCCGGAGAGTGGTCTTTTTCTAATTAGTGAATTTTATCTACTTATCTTTATTGATAAGTTAGATTCGTGATATCTTACTTTACTTAGAAATTTAATCTATGACTATCAGAATTACCTCTTTATTCTGAAAATTTAGAATCATCAAATTTCTTTTGCAAGAATTTATCTTTCATCTAAAAAATCTAGCTTTAAGGTTCTTTATTTTCTAAATATATGTCTCATTTTTATAGATTCTTAGTCCTAAAATTACTTTGCATGTTTTTGAGGAGGATATCTTTATTTAGATGGAATTATGTTTCGATGAAATGGCATTAATTAGATTGTACTTTAACTATAATGATTTGAGGCAAAATTCTTTTTATTTTGAGAGCTTTAATTTGATGTTAGAGGTTGTAATAAAACTTTATTTAAGGATTTGTGGGTTAGTAGCTCCAATATTTCATGAGTCATAGAAAATTAGTTGTGCATTTTTATATTTATTAAATAAAACCTTATTATTCCATTTATTTGTTCTTTAAAGATCTATTGAAATAACAAGCTATAAATATCAACCATAATCAAGGCTTTTAATTCAAGAAATTCTGTATTTTATTTGACTAGCCTTGACCCATGCTGACTCCTCTTTTCATTAAAGCTCTTAATGCTGTATTATCTATTTAGTTTATCTTACTTTAAAGAAGTTGGATTCTCTACTCTCCAAATTCTTTTCTGGTGCTTTTACCCTTGTTGGCTGAGTTAAGTTTGTCATTAAATGTCATTGCTTGGATTTTTAGGAAATAATTTCTGAGGATCAGATGATCTGTTCTATGTTGGTTGAGATTAGCCGGCTGTTTAAAGTGACAAATTTAAGGATTAATTGGTTCTTGAACCATCGTTTGACTACTTTCCTAGAGTTGACTCTCGTTGCTACTCCTACATTAAATTAAAATTAATCTTTCTTACTTCTATAGTTTCTATATTATAAAGCCAGGGTAGCACTGACTTGGAACTGTCATTGTGAGATCCAATCATACATGCATAAGCTAGATGGTTTTCTTTTGGAGTTGAATCTTCGTCTCTGACACCATTATTATCAATTCTTGGCTATAAATACTCAATGATAAAGAAATATTCTTACCAATAACTCAAATATGTCTTGCTTTTATAGTTAATATAATTTTTTTGCTACTCTATAAATTATCTCCTTGATTTTTTCTTTGTCTAACTCTAAGCTTTATAAAACATACTGAATAGAAAATAATTTTGCTTAAACAATTTATCTAGTGACATTAAGTCTCTCCAAATCAATGAAATTTTATGGTCTCTTTAATCGTTTTGGATACTTTCATTTATAGCGTTGTTCCAGAACTCAAAATCTCTCCAGATTTTATGCTTTTGAATACCTATAAACACGTACTCTTTTTCCATCATACCTCTTTGCTCATATTCATAGTAAAAATTATTGGAAAATCCTATTATTTTAATGGCACTTTAAGCATCTTAATCTGGTTGTTTGTAACATTCATCAAGAATTAAGTTCATTATTTCAACTAAATTGTCATTACTCTCTTTAGATTTTAAAATACACTACTAATTACTTCTGATTAGGCTTAGTTTTCTTATACAAGAATCTCTTCCCATTTTTTAACTTATAACTTGTTGAAGCTTTTAAAGCTCTTTTTTTGGCATTTTGTTTTTTGTATAAATAATATCTTTCATAAAGATTTCAATCTCATCTGAAGATTTTCTTGAAACTGTTTCACTTAGTTTTTGACTGAATGTTTGATTTTGAAGTCTATTTACTAAATTATCAATTGGATTGTCTTTAATCATGCTATCATCAATTCTTTTTGAGAGTTACTTTTATGGAAGACCGAATATTTAATGCTTTTAATGAACGTTTTATTGATTGTTTTGTCTTATTACGCTTGCGTTTAAAGGTTCTTTAAATTCATAAGTAGCTATTTATAAACTAAAAATCTGGCAAGTCATCAAAGAATTGATCTAGGAATTTTAAGTGTGATTTAAAATTACCTTCATTAAGTTGATTTTTGAATTGAAAAACTTGATTTACTTGTCTCCATTGATTTTTTCAATAGTTCTTGAAAATGCTTTTGCATCATATTTATTATTCAAGTCTTAAGAAGTTTCATATACTATAATTTATCAGCTGCTGCTTTCAAACACTCAATTCTCTAATTTTCGTGTTCTTCTAATCTTTTTAGAAGGTAAGACATTTATTCTTGGAAGTATTTCTTGAATTCATTTGCCCTTTTAACCATTGACATGTAAATAATCATCTATCCTCAGATTCTTTTCGATATTAATGTGAACTATAAATACAGAAAAAGGTTGACATCAGTAATTCTTTAAAAAAAGAGGAAATAACTTACTCTTTTAACATATTATCTTTATAAGAGTGCCCATGTTTCTCACTGTCTTTAATTTTATTCCAATCGTCATAGCACTGATTGGCTTGTTTAGCTACTCTTTGACATTTGTTTGTGTACTATTTGACTTCTTCTTGCTTGCTTTTAATGGATTATATAAGTAACTGAGCTAGTTCATAGATTTTTAAGGCTTCTTATTCTTAAGCTATTTTAAATTTTTTCAGGGGTTCAATTACATCTTTTGACGATGAATAACCTAATTCCCATGCTTATAGAGCTTTATTTCGACTGTTTACCTTAAGAGTATTTGCAAATTCCTCAAACTATCTATATAATATAATTTTAAAAGTTGACATGCATCATATTGTATAATAATAGTTTACGTTTTCTCAATAGAGCCAAGTTTTAAGTTTGATAAATCTTCAAGAGCTTTGGCATAAAGAAGTTCTGCTTGTACTTTTTCCTGCAAAATAACAACAAAGTCAATTAATAATTTCCTACAATCTTCTGATAATCGGTGCAATATTTCCAAGTCTCTCTATATCAAATTAATGATTAATGAAAGATGATACTGTTGAATTTTATTTAAAAAAATGAATAAATACCTATTTTAGAGACATAAATTAATCTGTTTGCAAACTCTGCAACTGCATTAATAAAACAAATAATACTATAATATTGCTAAATTATTAAATTATATCTTCAATACAATTTTAATTGGCAATATAAATTTAATCATCAACATTTCTGTAATATAAATTAATTGATAATAAATAAAATTAATAGTAATTAAAGAAGCGATGAATAAGAATCAACAAAAAAATTAATAAATCAAAAGGCAACTTAAATTTATTTGAACTAAACTTTGTGAATCATTAAAATGGTAAAATTCACTATCTAGGGCATACTCCAAAAACAATATAATCTTATTTCAACCTTGGGAGATCAGAGTCAATACATTATATTAAATTATCAATCACTATCTCGTTTTATATGCTAGTTCATAAGGTGAAAAAAGTTAGAGCTTAAATCTATAAATCAGAAATTTAGATTAAAAGGTGAAATTATATATTTTCCTTCCAAAAAAAATGCATTCTAGTTGCAATATTAAAAGAATTTCATTTTGTTAATAAAATATAAATTAATAATTAATTATATTTAAAGTAGAAATGAACTCGATTCAAAAGCGTACTGGTCAGTTGAAACAGCATAAATTTGCGAACACTGATTCTCGCCTATATCAACAAAAAACTTAAACAGCTTCCACTTCTAAAGCTATGGGTAATTATTATAATATAATCTTCAAAAAACTTATTGTTTTTTTTACCATTCTCTCCCATGCAATAAAATATTTATTATCTCATTATATATTTTGATTAATCAAAGCATTACCCACAGTTATAATATTTATACTGACTTATCTAAATGCTTAATTATAAATATAGGTTTATCTGATGAAATGATGGTGTAAATTAAGTAAGACCCAAACCTTGCATGTTTATTGAAATTGCATTAAACTGTTTAAAAAGTGAAGAACACCAAAAATGAGAACAGCGTCAAAATCAAAGAGTGGAGAGAACTCTTCTTGGAACTCAATGACAAGATTCAAGTAGTCTTCAAGGAACAGAGTAATACTAATGGAGCTTCGCTTGCTGACAAGAAGAAAGACGATATGAAGAAGACCAAGTGAGTTACATTCCTATCATTTTAACTATAATATCATCAGCAAACTCTAGTTAATATCTAAATAAATCATTGAGCTTTATTCTAAGTATCATACAATCATAACATTTAAACTGAATGTTAATATGGACTATAGTTTGAAAATGAAGTTTCTTAAATGAAAATAATATAAAATAGTTGATTTAATGCAGTGTATGTATATTGTTATCAGAGTGTGTGAATAAAATTAGTGTTGCATGACTGACTCATTGTCTCTCAATGAACCCCATACTGAGTGGCTCTCTTCTTCTCGTTGATCTCCTTGAGAAGTGGCTTGTTAAGTAAGAACTCCTGCTTGTTCATCTTTGCACGTTGCTTGGCATGTTTGTCGTCCATCTGCCTCTTCAAGAAATCAGCGTTTTCCTTGTTGATCTTGTTAATCTTGTCGTTGAGTCTTCTCTCCTCCTCGTTGTAGTTTCTGTAGTCTTGTTTCCTCATCACAGCCTGTTCATCAATCGAAGCCTTCTCCATGTCCTCTCTGTGC
The DNA here is from genome assembly GCA_000711775.1 of Oxytricha trifallax. Classification (NCBI taxonomy): domain Eukaryota; phylum Ciliophora; class Spirotrichea; order Sporadotrichida; family Oxytrichidae; genus Oxytricha; species Oxytricha trifallax. Next base: position 33,981 of record ARYC01001476.1, on the reverse strand, counting down.
TTCTTCTCATTCATTTGCTTAGCAAGGAAGTCTCTCATTCAAAATAAATAAATTATTCTTTTACTAAAATTTATTATATAATTAGAATTTATAGGAAGGATTGTATAAATTTTACTGCTCCATTATATAAATTAATTAATATACAAACGAATAAAGAAAAAATATATTTTCTTTTGCTAAAAGTAGAACAAATTATCAATATCCTATTTTAATATAGGTTTCATTTGATTATATATTTATAATAATAATCTAAGTACTTTTAAATTTATTTTAGATAATAATTTTTTATACGAAGATTTCACATAAAAAAGTATGTTTAACTGAATTAGTTAGATCAATAGATTTATTCAAACACCTTAAATTTATATTGTATAACTAAAAAATACAAAATAATTTCATTTTAATATAAATTTTTTGAAAAAATAACATAATAAATTCCAGAGTTTATTCTCTGCTCAGACTTTACCTTGTTGAATTTCTTCTCGTCTTCCATTCTCTCACTCATTTCCTTCTCCATTTCATAGCGTCTTATCTTGTCTTCTTCTTCTCTGGCTCTATCATCCGTGTTCTTAATACTGTGTCCGCCAAGCGATTCATGAATTCTTAGGCTCTTTGTTCTCTTGCCTTAAATTTATTCAGGTGATCTTATTCTTGTTTTTCAAGCATGCGAGTATATTACTATTGGGCCTTGATATCTTCCTATCTCTGTTTTATGCTAAAAAATAAGAAATTTGTCTCTCATTTTCTGTTAAAATTTTCTATAAGTCCTCCTTCTGTAATTTATAAATGTTTTCCTAATCCATCTCACTTTATTTACAGTCTTCTAACAAAATCAACATAAACTTTATAATTTATCTGAAATCTGATTACAAAATTCTTTTTGTGTTTCTCTTCATATAATTGCTTATCATGAGAACTCTTCTCTTGCATAATTTTCCTCTTCATTTCTTATTATTTTTTAACTTCTCTTTCTTCAAGCAATCTAATATGTTGGTCTTGTAATTTTTCGTACATTTTACTTTCCTCAGTTTCACTCTGCTTTTTGCCTTTCTTCTCGTATAATTGCTTTTCAAGCTCTTCTATAATTAATCTTTTTCTTTCTTTGTCTCTTAGAAGAGCTTCACTCCTATATAATTATGAGTAAGTTATTCTTCGTAATGCAAAAATGTATTGAACTTATAAATAGCAATCCATTAAAATCCAGTATAATAATAGTTATGAAATGACTTTCAATCTCAGAGTAAACTTCTGTCTTTTATGCTTGGGATGATGTCATGGAAAGTTAGTCGAATTGCCTGCCTTGGACAAGTGCTTCTTGGTGCTTTGATGTCTTGGAGATTTACTAGCCCCTGACGTTCTTGATCTTGCAACTGATCTGGTCTCAATATCCAAACCAGCATCGCCCTCTTATCTCTGCTGACCATGAGTTCCTAATCTTACAGAGCCACCTCTGTTGATCTGTCTTGACCCAGTTGATCTGATTGATTTGCGATTATCCAAGATATCCAATTTTTGTCTCTTAATTCAGCCACTCTTAAGATTCTGTCATCCAGCTTTTTCAAGATTTCTTCTGTTAATCTATCGTTTTAGATAATTTTTACTCTTCATTATCGATATAACCAGCAAGAGATGGTTTGTCGCCATACTTGACCTTGAATTTGTAAACTATAGTATAATTTTTATAAAATACATAACAATCCCTTTTGTGATAGAGTCGCCATAATTGTTATTACTAACTGTTTCAAATAATGTATTATGAAGAATTAAAAATAAATTAATTTATTTAATTGAATCTACACTAGCACAATAGACTGTGATCCAAAATCTATTTATACTTTTAATATAAATTAATAAATTATTAGTTATTAATTATTTCTTTTTTATTCACCTAATTCTATTTCCCCTAATTAATTTATATAATATTTTGAGTTCGATTTTTCTTAAATATAAAGCTCTTCCTACTAGATTAATTTGTTTTAGAGATTCTTAATATATTAGTATCGCTTTATTTGCTTGTTTTAAGTAAATTTTTATAATAATTAAATGAAAAAACTAATTAGTATTACTGAATTGGAGAATGTAAATAAAATATAATTCAATAAATTTCCATTGTATGTTAAGTAACATTAAGCTGTTAGAAAAAGCGATTTTAGAATTTTATTAGACACTACATCCATAGTATAATTCATCACGTCATTACATTAGAATGAAATTTTAAATTTTGGTAATATTTTAGAGCAATTTTAACCCAAAATTGATCTAACTTGCTGAAAGAGAGAGATTAAGAGTGTTTTCGATATTAAGCACACCTAATTTTAAATTCTTTTAACAATAAAAATTAACTTACTTCTCTAATATGCAATTTCATTGATTTTCCCATTCCATTATACTTTGCAATCCTAGGCTATAATATTTTAATTTTTAGATTCATTTGACAAGTTTCTCTTTAAAATGTTTATCCTGCTTTTCTCTGGAATAATATTCTCTCTTAAAAACTATTAACTACTTTGGGATCAAGCTGTACTATTGGAGTCTAAGGTTTATTGAATCTTGAATTAAGCTTTATATTTTAAGTGTAAAATTTAAGAGCAATTGAATGCTAAATTTAGAATATCATTATTATAATTTAATTGGACATTAATGATTATCTCTCCCTTTCTCTTTCCTCGGCAGTCTTAGCCTTTTGTCTTAATACATAACAATCTCTCCTTCTCTTGTCTTCTCTTTTTTTGGTGCATCTGTCTTTCAAAATCAATCTAAAATTATAATAATTTAAGATCAACCTCTTGCTTGAATTGTTCTTTGTCCTCAACCTTCTTTTGTGTTGGAAATTTATATAATAATTTTACAAATATTCTACACATTTAGAAGAGCTTGCTTTTATTCTTAATAAAAATAGGTTTATGAAAGATTTAAATTAGTCATCCTCATCAATCTCAGAGTAAATCAATCTTAAATAATTAATCATAAATAAATTATTATGAATAATGTAAAACATTAAATAATTTGAATTTGTTTATGAGGAGTCCCTTGAGTTGTTCTCTCTTTTGAATGTCAAGAAGTCTTTCTCTTCTTGCATCGCTCATTTGAAATTTTCACCTGGTACTAATGATCCCTTTAGTGATTATTTAAAAAATAATTACTATTGATAAAGGAAAATGATGGCAAAGAAAGACTTTGTTATGCAGATTATATAATTGTTTTGAGTTTATCAAGCTTGAAATTAAAGTTATCTTTATTCACATTTGGCTTATAATTTCTTTATGTTAACTGCTCTTTAGCCACTAAATCAATTGATTTATGAATAATATTTCTATAAGTCCTTACAGTTTAAGGCAAAGCACTATGACTTTACTTTACTCATTTTGCAATTCCTATTAATGTTTATAATAATTTTTACAAAGCATTTCTTTAAATATAATTTTTGATAAGTGAGAGTATTTTTGAGAGTGTTCACTTATTTTATTATATTCTTTCCCTTCAGTTAATTATTATATATTTCTCTTGATTATTTACTGCTAACTGTCTAATTAAGTTTTATCAAAAGTGTTCATACTACTGAGCTTTAAAGCATCTGCAGTGATTTTTTTTCTGTTTAATAATTATATATTATAGTAGAGCTAGATATCATAGGTAACTTTGAATGCTCCTTAACCATTTAGAAATTTGATTTCTATCGTGAAGTTAAGCAAGAAGTACCGATAGAATTTTATAGTAAACATGATTTTGGTCTCTTAATCTAGTTATCCTTCAAAATTAGCCTTTTAGATTCAATAATCTTATAAGTTGACTTTTTTTAATAATAAAAATATAGTCTTATTTTAAGCCTAAAATGATCTGACTTTGAATTCTCTAGCTGTCTTGATATTCAACATAAATTTAATAGCTTATCTCTCAATTTATTAATTTTATCTTCAATTTTCAATATGGTTTTGTCCACTTTAAACTCTTTAGTTATTCTCATATTTTTCTTGAAACCATCTTCATTAGACCTAGTCAGATCTATCTTCCAGATATTGCACAGTAAATAAATAATTCTTTTAATTTTGCTAATAATCTGATCATTCTACTTGATGGTTAATTGTACTTTCAATAAATCCCCATTACTTATTTCATTTCTAGTTTAATATATAGATTGATAGCAGGCGGGGCAAGTAGGTATTGAATCATAAATCCAATGCTGTGACTCTTTCATTCTCTTTAGTTATTAGTTTATATTCAAGTCACTAAATATCTGCATTAATGGGAATGGATTAACAGAGTTAGATAATTTTATTCTGATTTCCTAGAAGTATTGATACTCACTCTCTGCCTATTCATCATTGTGAACTTATTAGAATGCTTGGACAAGTCCTTAACTAACAACTTGAAATCATTGAGGAGACTTAGTATGAATTTTATAATCAATTCATGATTTTCATTAATTCCTTGTTTTAATTTTCTCTCACAAAACGTGCATTTAGTTTTCAACTTCATGTCTTATAATTCTAGCTAATTTTCTTTTTTTCTATCATTAATTGTCAATGCTTGTTTTACTTCTTAATTTAAAGTTTATACAGCTTTGAATAGCTAATTATTTTCCTCTTCAGAAAGGTTTAACACCACTTATTTATCAAAAACTAATAATAATAATAATAATTTGATCACATTGAGGTCTCTGGGGAGCCCCGATCAATAAGCTTTAAAGCACTTAAGGGACAAGCCCTTTTAATATTATTTAAATCATCTGATCTGTTCAATCTCTCTGGTTGCCCATCTCATGATATATTTTAATTAATTTTTGAAAAATTAACTCAAAATAATCTATTTTTGTGAGCCCACAACTGTCTAAGCTATACTCTTTCTCTGTAGAAATTGAGTACATGTTTCTGAATCTCTTCTTCTTCTTCTTCGCTATCTATGGAACTAATTCCATCATAAACTCCGAACTCAACATATTCTTGGAGTTCTTGCATAGTTTCATCAAAGGCTCTCAGAGTTCTGTAGCTGTTTTCCATGCAGTCTGGAAGATTGCATATTGGACACCATCTCCCGTTGATTTTCAAATCAAATAAACTCACTTCCTGAAACATCTTTTAATTAAATTTTTATTATTATATAGTATAAAAAGTCCCAAATCTTTTATAACCTATTTAGTAACATTCTTTAATTTCAGTGGTTAATATCCAGATTTTATGTCAAAATCTATGGGGTTTAGGGATTTAGGGGTTTTCAAAAGTTTTTCTCTGGCTTTGGGCCAGAGTTATTGTATTGTTGTTTAGGTTGTGGTATACTTTTCTTGGTGTTGTTAATGTTTGTTCCCTGTTAGGTACTTTGTTAGTTGACTAGGTATTAAGTTTTAGTAATAAGTATCTTGATATTATTTGGGTGATTCCCATCATATCTTTGGTCAAATGTATTGGTACCTTGGGTGATTCTCTAATTGTTTTCTGTTCTAAAATTTCCTATATAATATGAAATTTAGTCACTATCGATGGCAGTGACGTATTTGTAGAGAAAATCAGGGAGTGATTCCTTCCAAAACGTATCTTTGTGTATTCCCTTATGTAGTAGGGAAAATGGTGGTAGGTGTCTTGATTGTAAAGTCATTTCTGAGGTTAGGAATCTGTTAATGAAGGAGATTAATTGTTGTTATGAGGTTTTTAGTGACAGTGTTCTGCAGTCTTATTTGTTTGTTAAGACTTTTTATAGGTATAGTACTGTTTGAGAGATGTTTAAAACTATATGACTGAATTTGTTCGGTCAGGCCTCATGCCTAGTTGAAGGTAAAAATGTCATCATGAACAGAGAGTGGACTTTTGGGTGGTTGGTTTGGAGCTGGGTAGACGAGCTAATTGGACGTAAGCTCGTCGATTTATGTTGGTTGATTGTGACTAGACTCTAGATAATCAATTCGAAAATTAAGAAAATCTAATATTGAGTGAGTGCTCTGGTTGCGCTAGGGTTAGGTTTAGTACCTAGCTGGGTTGTGAACGGATGCTAAAAGATAGTACTGACTTAAGGGTGTCAAATCTGACATACTCTATGATTATGGCCACTCGTGAGTATGTATGTACTTCTTTGTTAAAACACACCTCCGGATCCTACGATCCAGGAGGGGGAAGTTCGCTTTTCGGACTAGTGAGGCAAAAATACTTGCCTCTTGATTAGAACGGTTCGACTGTCCCTCCTCGTTACGACCTTTTACTTAACTTTTTAAGTTAATGAAAATTAAAATAAATATCAAAAACTAATTTGTTTTTGTGCAACTCTATTTCAGCATGAATATTTGATACCCCTATTAAATACTAGACACTTTTCTTAATTTTGAATTAATAAATAGCTTAATAAATCACAATGTCTGACTATGCTAATTTATTCTATATCATAGAGCATGCTTTTTCTATGTCTTTATTTTTGAAATTGGACACCTCTTTTTACTAATTCGACAGTCCAATAGGACCCTTATATGTCGCTACTCTTTGAACTTATGAAATAGTTTCATCATACTATTGTTCAAATTTTAATAAGTTATATATCTATTTTAAGTTAATATTTTTATCTATTAATAAATGATTCTCTCTAGCCTCAATTAGACAAAGTAATGGAGTCCATTCGCATTTAATCACAATGTTTTTTAGTTTATCTGTAGATGAAATATATTCAGTTAGTAAGTCTAGGTGCAGCTTATCCTAATCAAAAATGAATTGCTCTATTATAATAGCATAATAAATATTAGAATTATGACTTACTGATGTTATTGATGGAAATATGTTTGTGTTAAATGTCAATTTAATCCCTGCTTTCATTATAGTAGTAAGCTGTGGTCACGGGAACACTTTGATCTGATTTCTTTAAATTTTTTTAGGAGACTCTCATAAACAAATTTCTTAGAATGTTTTCTTTCATATTTTCTAAGAATTTAATTGCTTTCTTTAGATGAGAAGAAAAACGAGTAAGGCTTGTTTATTCTATAAAAATTTGTAAAAAAATAGAATTGTTAGATTATTAGCAAGGATTACATTAAATGATGATTTCTGATATTTTGAAATTGAAGTGCTATGGCTCTGGCTTCTCTATAACCCAGAGTCTATAGATCAGCCATTCATATTTATTCGTTATGACTTGTTCAATCTACATTTTATTTATATTGAACTAATTTTGCTTTAATTTTTAAATGAATAATTACTTTAATTTTCTTGTTAATGCAATATCTATTTAAATCAGCATAATAATTAATGTAATAATATCAATAATTAAATCTTATAAATGACTTTTAGAAAGAATTTAACTCCTTCTTATAACACTTTAGTCAATTTACTTAAGTCTTTTATTTTTATATTCCTGGCATAATTCCCGTATTTATTACTTCTCAAGTATCTCCTAGTCTTATATAATCTATTCATTATTGCTATCATTTTATGTTAATTATAAGAAACTTTAGTGGAAAATTCATTACTTAGGGGATTCAAATTTATAGATGAAGAACATGGCTGATAAAATTGAATTGACTCTTATAAATCAAATGATTTATCTATATATTTTCTTTGAGTGGTTTGTGTAGACATGTAATTCACATATCAATTTCTGTGATGTATATTTCTTGAAACACTTAAGGAATTATTGCAAAATTAATTTAGATCTTGTTAAGGAAGCTAGAATCTATCTATAAGTGTTTGAGTTGTGTGTTCTTAGATATTGAAGGATTTATTTTTCTAAACGATGTCTTGCTGAATTTAATCTTAAGCAAAACTTTGATTGTAGACTGATAAAAATAAATTGTTTTATAAAATGATTCATAATTCTGCTTTTTAAGCCTTTAGTACTTGTACAAAAGTGATCCTCTTGCTTTCATTGAGGGAAGAAATTATAACAATTATTTTTTATTTAAAACAAAGAATGATTTGGTGGATCCCTATTAAAGATATAAGAAGTTTTTGTTTACAATAAAAGGTTTTATTTACTTAATAAGTCAAAAGCGTTTTTTATAATTTATACTTTTATATAAGTAATTGAAAATCTTAGAATAAGTAAAAACAAATTATTAGATTTTTAAATGAAAAAATTAATCATTTTATTTAATTTTAGTTTTAGGCTTATACATCAATCTAAGAGATAATATTTTTCATATAAATATATTAATTTGACAACTATATAATTAATTTTGTATTGTGAAATATTTATTATATTCTATAAGAACCATGACGTTTAAAAAAGTAAGTTCCAAAAAGATTTAGTATATATCCAAAATGAATTTAAAGAGGAGGCACCCCTCCTTCTAGAAGGTTTATCCTCCGTAAAAAAGCTATTTAATATATACAAACTTTATTCGTTAACACTCTAGAAAGACTTACCATTATTCTTTTAGGATCTGTAAAGTTTAAACTGCCTGGACTTTATAGATTGAGTTGCTTTAACATTATCATTATCTTTTGATATCTCAATTTCATTCCTCGTTTGATTCAAAGAATTCAGACCATTTGATGATGGTTTAAATTCTTTCATATTAAATTCTTAATTATTGATTAATGGAGATCTCGATTAAATTTCTTGTTTGCTAGAATTTATAGTGTTTTACTATGAATCGACGTCAAACCTATATAGAGGGTAGATATACTATTGATTTATTAAAGGCAAGTCAGAATTCATAAATTATTTCAATTTATCATACCTTTTGCTTGATATTAATTATGGTATATCTTATCTTATTACTCTAAAGAGATTTTTGGTAACTGTTACTTATGAATATTAACAGAAAAACTTTGGTCTTAAATTGCAGTTGTTTTTTAAATAATATCTGATTTTAATTTTCCAAAATTTAATCGCTTCTAAAGAGGTGTGAAATAATTCAATTAATTTTAACTCTTGATTGTTTATAGCTGATCTAATCCTTATTTTACTTTTCATAGACAAATTCCTGCTTCAAATTTGATTGAATATATTGCTCTGATAAGTTTTCAGAAATATCTTTAAATGTTTAATGGATTGGATATTTCTTATTTAGTTTTATAGAATTAATTTCTTAATTTTCTTGAAATTCATACTTTAATTGCATTCTTGGAAGACATGATGGATCTAGAGCAATTTTAATCCTTGTTTTTTTGTTTAGCTTTTCGATATTAGGATTAAATACTTATAATTAATTTTTCATTTGGAAAATAAAGCTAGACACCCAACAAAATAAATTAAGATTCATTAATTATATTAAAATATAATATGAACCCCTCCTTATGTTTAAGTCTCTCTCCAAATTTAAATATGTTAGCTTAAATCTAATATCATTTTAATAATCATTTACCACCTTTATTTTCTTCATCTGTAACAATAAGATGCCAATATTAATTCATAGGAAACATTAATCATCACAATTAAGATCAATCTAAAAGATTTACTATTATGATAATGATTCTTACAACAATCAAGATTGTAATAATACAGAATTTACTTAGTAAAATATTGATTAGAATGAGGATAATTAATCAGATGCAGTGTACTCGATTACATTCTAGAAAAAAATGGATATGAGAAATTCGTTTCCCTGTAAGTGTTTGAAAATTATGAATTTTTTATGAAACAAGCAGATGTAAAATCCAAAAAAGTGGATCCAAATTTCTCTTTAAATGATTAGGGGATTGTTTACGCATACTCACAAGGATTAAAGATTTTTCTTAATTAATCAAAGAGAATTCATACTAAATAAATAGAAAAGCAATTTGATCCTTATATATGTAATAGTACATATTAAAAAATATTTAAATGATTTGATTCAATTTCTAACAGAGCTAATACTTTGGAAAGCTAGTGCGAATTCCTCGTCTATCATATCTTTATTCTCAACCTATCTAGTAATGTCATTATTGGCTTTTTCGATGTATAGCTGCATTTTCTAAACTTAGCCAATGAGTTTTTAAGTTTCCAAAGAGAATATTTCTTCATAGTTACTAAGGTCGTGATAATAGTCTAGCCTATCATCGACCAATTACTGATATTAAGATTTGTTAGATAAAAAAGCTCTCCCTATGTCAGTGAAAAGAAGTTTCTCATCGTAATCTTAATTATAAGATCTAATAAATGATTTTATCAAGTCTATCTCTTTGCTATTTTGAATGCTTATATTTAGATATTTCCATATTCTTTAGATAATTGTGATCTACAAAGCATTTGCACTCCAAATCCAAAAATCTAAATTAGTCTCTCAGTTAAAGTCCACTTTCAAAGCTAATTTGCATTTTACTTTTTCTAGGTAGATATCTAATTCATGAATCTTCCTCTAACATTCATCAAGCAACTCATCCATTCTAGTTTTCCTTGCATTTTTAACTATTGCTTTTGTATTTCCTTCACTTTCATAGTCACTTAAGATTGGATATTTTTTCATTGTACTTTTCTAAGTCAGTTCCATGTTTAATGAATTTTGCATTACAGAAAGAAACTTGTGTGACTCTGAATTTTAAAGTGCTCTTGTTTAACTTAGATTTGCGCTAAGTTGTGATTTTTAAGTCATGTTGAGATTCTCTGTTGATGATCTGTTAAAAAGGAGATAGATCTAAATAATTCTAGATTGAGATCTCTAAATTTTAAAGGCTCTCTGCCTTTTATAGATTTTTTACTTATAAGAGTGGAGTTAAAATTGAGATTGTCTTTTTTCTTGAAAGTGGTTTTATTTATGATTTTTTTCTACTTGAGAACGCTTTTTCCCATCGAATATTAGCTTTCTTTCAGTTGAGAGTTTTATGAGTTAAATTTTGTTAAATTCAAGTCTTTAAAAGATTCATCACCATTCATTGAATTGATTTGAAATTATAATTAATCTCCTGGCTGAGAGAAAAGCATAAGATATCGAGTAAGTTCATTTGCAGAGATAGCATCATCATAGTTTAAATCTAGCCTTTTTATGAATGCTATCAAGTCATCTTAAGTTGCATAAAACCCATTTCTTTTGAAAAATTATTGTAGTCCTTTAGTATCTACAAAACCTGGGATAGGACCTCTTGAGGAGGTTTATAAATTTTATTTTACTATAGAGTTCATTGTTGATTCCATATCAAAGTTATCTCTGCTCAATAACATTTTCACAAACTTCTTAAATTCAGTTTTATGAAACTAGATCTCCCTAATTTTATGAACATTTATAATAATCGCTTATTTAAAGAATATCTCTGCCATAATGTTCACCATCTCTTAGTGAGCTTTTTGAGTAAATTTTTCTTTAGCATTTGTGATAGGCTTAAGACTTACATATTCCCTTAAATCTAAATATTTTCTTGGTAAGAAGTAATGATCCAATAAGTTATTTTGTTGTTGAAAAATAATAACTAAAAAGTAAATAAAAAATGAAAATGTCTTATTTTCTCTACTTTTTATTTTATTGGCATTCCCGTTTTTTCTTCGTCTAATTATTATTTTTTTCATTTTTTTGTAATTTTAATTAAATAATTAATTTCTTCGGTATGTTGATATTATATTAGATTTACCGAAGGAACAGCATTATAAACTTTAATTAATTATAAATCATTAATTATTTTATTTTTACATTACTTTCTTATATTATGTTTTTAATAGAAGCTAAATATTTATCATTAATATTTAATTTCTTACTTATAAATATCTAAGTATCCCTTCTTCTCCCCATCATATAGTTTGATAAATAGCTCAGAATCAATAATCTCTGCTTATAGTTCTTTCTCCTAACTACATATAACTCTTATTATGAATATTTTAAGTTTCATACACAAAGAAATAGTACAGATCTTTAGCTTGAATTTCTTTCTTGTTTATTGAGTCAATTATTCTGTAGGCACAGTATGGCTCGAAGTCTTATATTCTATTTAGTTGTAATCAGAGTTGCTTGATTTCTTGTTCGTGCTTAGATAGGCTCATGATTAAGTTTTTCAATCTAAGTTAGGTGGATAAGCTCAACATTTCTATTGGGGTTATTTTAAATGGCTTAATTTTATAAATTTTAATTCTAACTACTATCAATTCAAAACTGAACTAAGTAAACTTGGCAAATTTATTATTGCAAAAGATTTGAGATAATAAGCAGAAAACTAATAAAGATTCACAAATCAATTGTTAAGGAAATTAGCTTTATTAAATTTTACAATTTTATATTAATCTTCGCAAATTATTTAATTGTTAGATGACTCCTGTTTGTAACCCAGACTAACAATATTTCATTACAAAAGAAAACAAAAGTAAAGACATGAATAGCTTCTCTGCTGATGCAAATATTATAATAACAATATTCCCTAGGAAATTGAATTGTCTTAAATAACTCATACATAGGAGAAATGTGGCTTGATCTAAAAGAACACGTAGATCTCAGACACCGCAGTGGGGATAGACTAAACCCTTGACAAGAGTGGAATCGAAGAGGAAGTCGAAGACGAGGACAAAGATGGCGAAGCCCAGAGCCCTCCCTAATACCCTGAAACAGAACCAATTCCATTTCAGTTTAGTTGGAGGAAACTCTGAATATTTTTTGGTCCCGGTCTTTTAATGTCTATCGCTTATCTTGATCTAGGCAACAGTAAGTCAACACACATTATTCAAATTTGCATCATAATATATCTTAATTAATATGCATTAAATTTGTATTTAAGATTAAAAAAAATATTATAATAGTTGCTGGTGATCTTGGAGCTGAAAACGTTGCACGTTACAGACTGCTATTGATCCTTTTGAGCTCTATAATTAAAAAGAAAGTTTTTATTTTATTAACAAATTAAATTTTATACTGCCTTTGGACTGTTCTTCTAAATATTAGCAGCAAGATTAGGAGTAGTAACTCAAAGTAATTTAGCAAGACTTTGCAGAGAGCAATATCCCAAGGATTTAAGAATCATTCTTTGGGTGATGACTGAGGTAGCAATCATTGGTTCAGATATTTAAGTAATTTCCATAATTTATTTAAATTTATCTTATTATAGGAAGTAATTGGTTCATCAATTGCTTTTAACATTCTTTTTGGCTTAACAATATGGGCAGATGCTATTATTACTTTACTATACTCCATCATATTTCTATTTATCCATTAATTTTGAGTTAGAAAACTGGAAGTACGAATTTATTCTGATTTGTTAATTATCTTATTAGTGATTCTTTGCACTTTTGATTGGTACTATGGCAGTATGCTTTTAAGTCAACCTTTTTATTGTTTAACATGATATTGGGCCTCTTCTATTTGGTACTTTTCTTCCACAATTAAAATTAAATTTAAATGTATTTAAATTAAACTATCAAAACATTGTTAAATTCCAGAAGGATCAGGTTCTCAAGCTATCGGCTTGATTGGTGCAGCTATTATGCCTCACAATTTGTATCTTCACTCTTTTTTAGTGCTTTCAAGAAAGATCAACAACAAAAATCTATAGCAAGTACATGAAACTAACATTTACAATGCCGTTGAGAGTGGAATATCTCTTTTTGCTTCATTCTTGATTAACTTTGCAGTTGCTGCTACATTTGCTTTTTATCACAACAAGGGCTTTGATGACTTAAATTTGTGAAATTCTGATTAGGCTCTTTAATCTTCTTTTGGAGATGTAGCCAGAATTATATGGGGTGTAGTACTTTTGGCAGCTGGCTAGTCATCAACAATCAGTCAGAATAGATACAAACTTGGGAATATATTAATTCTTAGAATACATTCATTTTATAAATTAGTCATTCTCCAAACATTTTTATAATTATTTTTTTTTAAATTTGTTTGATTTATATTTTATTATATTAATAATTTATGATTATTATTTTAATTGTTTTTATTTAAAATTCTTTATATTATTCAAAATGATTATTTGTGAAAATGAAAGTTAATTTATTCACTGTTTTATATTTAAGTGAAATAATTAATTTTATACATTGATATTTTTTATATTTAAAGATTTGGTACTTTTATTTATAAATTATTTTAAAATTACTCATTTTTAAAATGAGTAATAAATTAAACATAACATTGATTAAAAACAAACTTTATTTTCATTTCCTGATACAAATAAATATATTTAAAGTTACTCATTAAAAATACTGATTGGCTCAAGCAGCAAAAATAAAAATAATTTTATTATTAATTCAACAACAATATAAAATTCTTTACTATATCAGACATATTTCATATAAATAATTTTCAAAATATTTCAAGCAAGTTTTATATATATTTTTGTATATAAGTATTTCTATATTCAAGATTTTTATACTACTTTACTGAATGACTGGAACTTACTGTGGGTAGTTTGTTATGGAGGGTTTCTTCGATATTAAACTACCAGTTTGGAAGAGAGTGTTAGTTACAATAAGCATAGCTATCATGCCTGCTTTAGCTGTGGCTTTCATGCAAGATTTTGACGATGTTGACAATTACCTTAACATCTTGCAGAGCGTTTAATTGCCATTTGCACTTGTTCCACTACTTAAATTTACCTCTTCTGACCTTATTATAGGAAGATTCAAGGACTCCAAATTTGCTAAGATATTCGCAACTCTTATAGCATTTTGTTTGTTCGTTATCAATGCAATTGGTTTGGTCCCAATTGGTGGTAAGAAATTTGCAATAATAATGATTTATATAGTTCATGAGTGGGTTTATGCTCCCTTCTCAATAGTTTTTGCTTTGTATATAGGTCTTATCATTATTGTTCTCAGTGCTTCACTATTTCCAATAAGGGACCATCAGGACTCTGAAATCGATGAAGACTTTGACAAAGTCGTAAATTCAAATTCTCATTGATTTCACTAATATTTTAGATTATCGCAGATTACGATACTTCAACTAAGACAACCAATAACAATTGATGAGACTATTCACTATATCAAAAATCGGTTAAAATTGTTAAAATGAGTGATTTAATAATTAAAGTAATAGTGAAAAAAAACACTGTATATATGATTATTGTGTTAAAATATAATTAAGAAAAATTAAAGTTTATTAGTTTTATAAATTACTAAATAAATTGTTAGGTTCAATGAAGCAATATAGTTTTAATATTAAAATTTATTAAGTGTTGCTTAAAGATAATAATAATAATTTAGTGATATTTATTCATAACAGGATTCCTTTATTAAAATATAGATATTATTAGTACTATCATTAATTCAGGATTCTAACAATTCTATCTAGAATTAAGCTAAGTCTATATAGATTTATAAGAAGTTAATAAAGAAATGCTTTGATTCATGATTTTATTGTTAGGATAATTTATTATCCACAAAATATGCAGATTAGGGATTTTTTAGAACACTATTCTTTACTTTTTTGAAATAGTTAAAATCTATATAGAATTATGACTTTATTAATAAGGAAATTAAGGAATCAAACTTTATTTTATAAATATAGTATAAGTTTTATTGAAGTTAGATTAGCTTATAATAAATATGAAATTTAGATATATTTTAATAAAATATACATAAATGAGTAATTTTAAATTATCAAGTATATGAAGAATACTGTATACTAAATTTAATATATATTATTAAGCTTCATCGCCAACATTTTAAAAGTTGGTGATGCATTGCCAACATTACAAATGTTGGCAATGAAGCTAAAATATTATTATAATTCTCTAAAAATCATAAACATAAATTTCAACTGCAATCTGAAGCAGTGATTGTGTCTTATTTGATATTCTTTATATCTTAATTATCAAAAAAACTAGATTTAATTCATTTGTAAATAGTTAATTTCCTTTTCTAACCCTATGACTTGAAATTAGTTTAAATAAAAGCAAATATAATTTATGTATTATCATAAAATATTTTGTCAAGCATCTTCGTCTTCTCCATCTAACTTGATTACTCTATCTGTATCTGGCTCTGGTTCTTATTTTGGATCAATGAGTGGAGTTGGCTATATCAATAATATATAAAAGAAATTTTCTTACCTCTAGTTGTTCTAATAAGTCTACTGGATCCCTTTAAACTTCAGGTGGTTCAGTTGGGTTGAAACTGACATCACCTCTCTTAAGACCATGGCCAATGTAAATGTTGGAAAACTTGGTATTCTAAGCAACTGTAACTGCTCCTGGCCATCTTAGAGATCTGATAAAACCCCAAGAGTAAAATTTTTGCAACAAATCGTGAACTGCAAAAATGAATAGAATGAACAAGATAAATATAAGAAAAGCTGATATTAACTTAATCATTTTCATTTAATAAATAAATATATTTCTTTATCAACACTTTAAAATAATTTCTCGCCTTTGTGAGCTCCATCCTTATTTGATTAAACTTTTTATCTTTCACATCATTGACAGTAGGACTTAGTTTGAAGATATTATGTTTTCATAAAATACAGATTCTTTGTGCGATTTTGTTTTCGCTTATCATTTAGAAGATTTCTTTAGCTGTCTTGAGATTTTCTATTTTAAGATTTACTCTTAGTGTTTTTCGATTTCCTCTAAAATCTGAACTGATTTCTCAAGCAGTATACAATGAAGAAATATTAGAAATTACTATGAGATTAAAGATATATAAAAGAGTTAATTTATTGGTAAAAGGTCATGTTAAACTATTGGTCAGTTGGGGAACATAGATAAGTATATCCTTAGGAGATAGGGTTCAAATCTTATAAACCCAATTTTTTTAAAAAGAATTAGTCTTAAATGTTTTAATTTTATTAGCTATATAAATTAATTATTAATCAAAAATTTAACAATCACCCTTATAACAATGATTTTGGGGTTTTAACGTTGACTGCATAAGTAACAGCTCCTTCCTTAGGTGGAAGTAAGTTGTAAGGTTGATTATCTCCAACTATTTTTGAAAGCCATGCGAATTCTAAAACTGGCATGGAAACATCTTCATTTAAGGCCTTATATCTTTCAATTATTGGATCTGATTCAGATAATTTTGCCACTTATTCATCTTTCTCATCTAATAAATGGTAATTCTTCCTACTTGCAATATACTTAAATTTTTAATTTATGTCGTGATTTTAAAATAAACATAATAAATAAGTTGGCATGTTGATGAGCCCATACTTCAAGACTGTTCAATTCGTTAGGGGCTATAGGGATTGAAAAATCTTCAGTATAAGTTTCCTTTCCAGTTTCTTCATCAACTGTTAGTAAGCCTTTAGAAATGATTTAAGAGCCATGAGTAATTCTTGCTTTGGGAATGGTGGATTTGAATTTATTGATGCATTTAAATAACCAGTGAATATAATTTATTCATTTAAACTTTATTACTTTAACTGATTTTATAAATACTTAATCATTTTAGCAACCATGATGTTTTCAGGCTCTATATCTGGCAATTGAATCCAATCTTCAAGAATATTATCAGACACCCAATACACTAAACTAATAAGTCAGTCTTTTATGAATAGAATAAATCTTAAATATCATAGTATAGCTTATTAATTCCATCTCTTCTTTTCTTTTAGAAATAGTTGCTATTTTACTCTTCTGCGATATCGATACCTCCCTCAACAATCCAGTAATCTCTCTTACTTCCATACATCTTTCCCCAGAATCTGAGTTTGCTAGCTCTAGAAAGTAAAGCCTATCTTCTCAGTGACTTAAAAAGCTTGTAAACTTCATCCTCTCCGAATGATAAGTCAGCCCATTCTAACATGCGATATTCTTCCATCAGATCTGGAATTACAAGGCTATTTGAATATCTTGTCAATAGCTAACGATCGTCTTTGGATAACAAATCAACGCTCTATAATTTGAAAAATAAATAAATGTTGATAAATACTTGAAAATTTTCAATTTAAATAAAAACGTTATAAATTTATATATTTCTTAAAGAGTTTTTTTTGCACAAAATCTTGAACTGGAAATAATTTGAATAGAATTTCTTATTACCTCTTTTAGTAAAGCTTTGCATTTCTTAATCCATTCGGTTATTGAAGGATTAGCTTCGATGTGAGAGATTTATAATTACAGTTAATAAGAAAATAAAAATCTTTATAAATTATAATTGACCTCATGATCATACAACGGATTCTTGATTTAGATATGTCAATAATATTTTTAGATTGTGCAAAAAATAATTTGTTTCTAATGGCAAATATAATAATACTTCTCTAATTGCTTTATTATATAATTTACAAAAGCTACTTATTTCTAAATTGCAAGGTTTGTACTGATATTTCTATCAGAGTAATATATTTTTATTTGAATGAGAAATTTTTATTATTCAGATTATAAAATTCATTTTATATTATAATTCCAAAATTATATTTTATTTAAAAACTCTTAAGATTAGCTGGTCTCTGCTCACTAAATCTAGGTTTCCTAACACAATATTTATCACCAACTTTAGTAGTGAATTCGTAGACCCAGTTAACCATGTTATATTCAAATTAATTGCCTATTAAATTCGAGTCTTCAAAGAATATCATCTTACTTGGCTAATCGATTGAGTGTTTATGTGTTTACTAAATAATGTTTTATTTATGAAGTTTTTGAATGAAAGGCTTTAACTGCTGAGATTTCTCTGGATTGAAGATTAATCAAACTGTAAAAAAAATTTCATCTGGGATATTGGTATGATCTTAAAATGGTGTGATTTATTTCATATCCCTCCTAGATTTTATGATAGAGTAAAGCTCCTGATTCATCTCTGTACATAGATCGAATAAATTCATCAAGTGATTCTTTTGCTTTTTAATTTTCAGAGCTGTTTTATTTTGGAAATTCAAGGTTATAAATCTGTGACACATAAAGATATCTGTATAAGTTTCATGAAGCCCTATGTCAAACTTTCTTTTCTTTAAAATGTGTTGAGCTCCTTGCTTGGGTTACTGTTAGAATCAGTAATATATTTTATAATGAAATAAATGAACATATTCAGATTTTGTTTCTATTCATTATTGTTTCTTGCTCTGGGTGATTATTATAATGGGGACACTGAATCATTTCCACCAACTGTTGATGGTAGTCTATAATTATCTCTTACATGCATTAAGTCGTCAATTACTACCCATGAATGATTTCCACCAGCGTATATATTTTAAGCATTCTTACCACCAAAATTAGCTACATGAGTGAATTATGTCTTTGGTTCTTTGTCATTAAGACCTATAAAATCAATATGTTAAAATTACTCTTAGTATTACTTATAATTAACCATGATTACCATAGCCACTTGCAAATAAATCTCCCTTGTCACTTAAAATTAAGGAATGATTCCAGCCAGCAGCTATTGCTTTAATATTTTTGCTAAGTAATCCTTGACTAATTAAGGAGAACAGAAATTTTTTGTTGATCTAAAACGAAGTTAACCATGTGATCCATAACCAAAAGAATATAACCTCCCTCTAGAAGTCAATAGTAAAATATTATGTCCTCCTGCACTAATCTAAGTGGTTTCTGAGAAGAAAATGCAAATTCATTATGCATTTGATTAATCTCTTGGTTGCTAACGAAGTATTTTGGGATTTTAACTATTTTAGATTTTGAGCTTGCTTAGAATTCTCAAAAGGCCATACTCTCCTTAAGTCCCACTACCCCTAGCATAGAGTTCGTTATCTTCTTTCACATAAAGCTAGGGTTTGGAATCCACCAGCAGATAATTATACTATTTTTCTATGAGCTATTCCCTTAACTTAAATGGATTGTTCTATATCTTCGTTGTTCCCATGCCCACATTGAATTAAAATAATTTAATTGACGTTTGTTATAAGAAGCTCCACCACCTCCCCAAGAGTATAATCTGCCTTATATATCTAATGCTACTGAATGAAAGTCTCCATAGTCGATTAGCAAATCTTATTAAATCTTAAGATAATATATCTACAATTACATATTTAATGTGAACGATTTATTTTCCTTAAAGCCCAGAAACTATTCTTGGTTCATTATTCTGTGCCTGTGCATTCTTTTCTCCAACTTTCTTTTGTAAAGTTCCTCCCCAAGCAAAATTTTTGACCATCTTACATCAAGCATAGTGTGTGATAGTCTCCACAAGTGACTTGCTTGACTTTCTAATTAACTTAAATCCCATCAAACATAGTGACCTATGTAAACTTAGAAACATGAATCCCATTTAAAATTCAGATTCTTAACTTTCCATGCAATTAGGATCACTAACGTATAGTTCTCCCGCTTTAGTGACAATGGCTGAATGATGCGAACCACTAGAAATGTATTTAGCTGTATGTAAAAGTTTTAAATTTAAATTGAAATTGGCTAAGGCAAGAATTAATCTTTCTAAGAGCTGATACCAAGCTTTGCCGTCCCTGTTTCTACCAAAAGACCAAATATATGCTATCTTTGTTTTTATTATCTTTGCAATATCATTAATGTTATCTTAAATATATTCTGAATAGGGTTTTTCCTGCTCAATTTACTATGGTCTCACTGGAGATACGGATTAATTATCAGTAGTAGAAGAGGTGTACTTATCAATTGTTTATTTTGATATCTTCTGCTATGAGAGATCACAATATTAAAACATATGTAACTTTAATCTAAATTATACAAATGAAAAATTAGATAATTGTCATCATAGCTCCATAAGTATGGTCTTCTTCATTTAGATCATCGTTTTTATGATCATTCTGATCGTATTGCTGTTGTTAATAGTCATCGTAATTGTTGAAATTATTTGAATCCTCAATCTTCATCATATCAAATCTATTATAAAATTATAATATATTTTAGCAAAATATAATAACATTTTTGGAATATTATGCAATCAATACTATTTTAATTTTATATCTTGTAAAATAGTATTTATAAAACAAACATATATCATTAAAATAGGAAGCGATAGTGTATTTTAAAAAAAGAATTAGATATTTGCTAATAAATTTTAATATAAATAAATAAAATTGACTAGTAATTTTTAATGTAAAACATTTATAATCAATTTCTCAATATATACGGCTGAAAAAATTTATTTAAATATATTAAAATATTTTAATCTGTTGTCAAATTGGTAATCATTTTATGTCTTCTCTTCTTCTAAATAATCATTTGCATTTCTCTGTTTATTTTTGGATTGTAGATTCCCATTTTGATTATATTGTTATTGCTGAAAATTAAGAGAAGCAAGCAATTCTTGTCTAAATCTCTCCTGCTGGTTTAAATTGTCCAAATTCATATTAAAAATTCAATTTTAATATTTTATTCCCATTACTCACTATTAAACTTAAATTATTCATAAATTTTAGTATTTCCGAATTGGCATTAAAAATCAAATTGATATATTGCTTTGGTTAATATTGCTGTTTAGATTGATACTAGAATTATAATTAATATCTGAATGCTAATGCTGTTAATGTCTTTGACTCTTTTAAAGTAAATTTTATTAACTTTATGCTAAAGTAAAAATTTTAGATAATTTAAAAAATTTTATAAGTCACTCTTTTTAATAATAAAAAATAAGTGCCTTAGAAATAAACCAATTAGATTTTATGCATACTTAATGGAAATATTTTTCTCTTTTATTTTATAAAAATATGTTATGGGGTTTAAAGAGGAAATATATCTCTGATCTTTGGTTATTTGATAGTGCTGACATTTTTATAAATATTCATTTACTTTAAATTGTTCATCTGAAGATTAGGTATAAACACTTTGTGCTCATACATGATTTATGATTAGTTATCTTATCTTCCTGGGGATAAAGATGCTGATTAATCATTTTACCCAATTTACCTCGAAGAATCTAAGTGAAAATCTGGTGGAATTTAATAAGTAAAAGCTGAATACTTTATTTGAATACCGCTACTAGAAAAATGTGAGAAACCAGCATCTTTGCTCCTATTGGCAAATATCTTCAATCCATATTTCTACTTTTATTCTTTGAGTTATCTCAAAAGCTCTCCCTCAACTAAATCTTCGGTTTGCAAAAGCTTATTACAAAATTCTTTCTTATTTATCATCCTTAGTGTCTTTTACTATTTCATAAAGTGCTCATCTGGAACCTATATACCTTTGCTCTCCTTCGGTACTTTTCTCTCAAAAATGTTTATTATATTTTCTCTATGACTCTTCTTTTTCAGTTCTGTTTTAAGAAGCAGCCTCGTTCTTTTGTTTATCTTTAAGATTTTAGAGCTATGCCTCGAGTAAATGAGTCTTCTTTTCTTTCTTATTTTCATTGAGATTTCTCAAATTAGAATCGTATAAACCTAAATTAGCCTACTTTAATTCTTTAGATTCAATGTCTTTTTACAGTTGCTCTAATTCCTTCCTAAGTTAAGACTAAATTTTAACTTGGCTTTCTTTTTCCTTTCTTAGTTCTTCAGTGAGTTTTACTCTGGCTTCAAAGTCTCGCTCTATGCGAAGGTGATCTTTTGTTGATCTATAAACTATTCTATCTACCTCCTTCACTTTTTACTTCTAATCTATTTGTTAAATTGGTTGAGATACAGGTAGGTATATATTCTCAATTTCGCTCAATCTTCACCTCATCCCCTCGTCGTCAATTATATCTCGTTGTAAACCACCCTCAGATGAGTCATCACTAAAGTTTTCAGCTTATTATTTTTGACTTATTTCATCTTGCTCTTTTGACGAATTAAGATCATCTATATTGAAGCCAAACGAGCCATCCTTTGAATTGTATTTATATAACTTATCAAGGCTCAGCTAGTGATTTATTAGATTTTATTGATCTCCACCTTTATTTTCTTCACCCTCTGAATCCATGTCAGTTATCCAAATCTATTGAAAAATCTTACTGGCTTTCACTTCTCTCACTGCTTGACTTATATTTACTAACTCTTTAATCAAATGTTTCCTATCCTTTTTAAACTGACTTACTCTTTGAATTGCATTTTCCAATTAATCATTAGATCTTTGTAGATATTTTACATTTCTCCATATTTATTTTAAATGTGACTTTGAGTTTTTGTCAGTGATTAGTTTTCGTTCGCCTATACATTATGTTTTACTTACCTTATGGTCATTTGTCAGTTCTCTGAATTTTTCATTTTTTTTAGTGTGTTTAAAATTTAGTTCTTAATTTTCCTTAGTCAAAGTTTTATTTACAATTACTTCCTCTTCAAGTTGAATCTTGAGTTGACTATTTTCTTCTTTCAGTATAATTACTTCTTTTGTAGCAAACATTTTCATTAATTCTTCATCATATTCAGTTTATACTCCCATGTGCGTTTTCTTGCGGCTATGCTTGTATTTTTACAAAGCCTTTTTGGCTATTTTAAGTTGAATTCCCAAAACCTTGCAGAATATATCCTTTACCATGCCATTATATTTCCCTTAATCCTACACTTTCATACTTTTATCTGCAGTTTTAAACTAATTCGCAAGTTCTTGTTAGTCTACCTTCCCAAGTTTTCTTATGACCTCACTTAGTTTATTAGTTACACCTGAAAAAACGGATGCCTCTTTAATCATCTTAAACATCCCAAAGATCTTCTTTTAGTTTTAAATTGAGTCTTTAAATATCAATCTAGATGCTTTTATAGTCTATATTTACAAATTATTGAGTTAGACTTCTCGTTCTCTCTGTTCTTTCAATTTTTTGTATTAATTTCAAAAACATTATTTGACTTAAACTTCCTCTTCTTTTAAGGAACCTTATATCTCAAATTCTTTTTTATCATATTCTGTAGAATTGCCACATTCTTAAACATTTAATACCTATATTTATGTTCTTCATCATAAAATTGCTTTTAATGAGCATACTGTTAAATTATTCAACGGTTCTTTTTAATCAGTTATTATTTGTCTACTTCAAGAGATTAAATTCGCATTATAAATAGGTTTTAATGAATTTGTTGAAATTCTAAAGTTTTAACCTATAATCTCTCATAAATTTGATGAAACAGCTCTTTTGACAATAGTCTTTTTACATATTAATGATTAAATAAGTTTTCAAGTTGACTTTTATAGTGATCGAGTTAGTGTTTAATGAATTAAGAATCATTTTATCTTGATTAGGTATCTTGATTATTTTTATTTCATACATGCCTTAGTGAACTGAGTATTTTTCGAGATATTTCCTAAATTAATGTATAGTGACTTTAATCTAATTATAATCTTTTAGTTAAGTTAAACTTGATTAATTTTATGCAATTTTACTATAAGAAAACTGTAAATCTTGGGAATAATTGTTTTTGGTTGCTTTTCCTAAATTTTAAGGACTACTTTTTCTTACAATAAATCAATATTCTAGTCGGTAACTTAGATAACATCTCTCTGTGGGGAAAAATTTCTATCTTTTATTCTTAGGTTATCTTCATCAGTTAAGCTAAAATTTTAATGAGAAAATTTATTTGAAATTGAAGAGTCACCCTAAACATAATTTCTCTCATTGTTAAGCATAATTTTTTACTTGATTAAATTACTGTTATTTTACATAACTTTAATTTACTTATTTACTAGTATTTTATTTGACGTGCCAATTAAGTCTTTTATGCTATTTACCATATTCTTTGGCTCTTTTTATAAGCAATTCTATTGCTAATTTTTATAGGAAGCTTCCTGTTTTAATATTCTTAGTGAGGCTGATTGACTGATGAGTAATTTTATTTCTTAGATTATATTTCTGATGAAATTGAAGGAGGCTGTGGATTATAGACTGTTTAATGTGTATCATATAGAGTGGTATTAGCAATTGTAATAAACTTAAAAAATGATAGAAATTGCTTGTCGTTTAATTTGATAAAAAGATTGAGTTTATCTTTTTGGTATGCTTTAGGAATTCTATCATTAGATTTGGCGTACTGCTCTCTAGTGAAAGATTTATTTGGAATTACTGTATTTTAATCCATATCATCAAACACATTCAGAGTTTTATAATGCATTATAGACGTTTTGTTTCGGCTTTTGCTTCCTATTATAACTAAATAACTGATATGTCTGGGAGATTTTTATCAAAAATACTAAGTGCTTTAGGGAAGTTATCGTCATATGTTAAA
Organism: Oxytricha trifallax; assembly: GCA_000711775.1. Lineage (NCBI taxonomy): Eukaryota > Ciliophora > Spirotrichea > Sporadotrichida > Oxytrichidae > Oxytricha > Oxytricha trifallax. The sequence continues at coordinate 9,167 of ARYC01001476.1, read as the reverse complement.
GTCATGATGGGGTTTTGGGGTTATAAGAGATTTTAATAAGTTTGATAAATATCTGAACTTATGCTGTTGTCTTTATAATCATTCTCAAGACTCTCCTCCAACAGATTACTTGACTTTAAATATTATTTGAACACTAAAATTTAAATTACTAAACAAATTAAAAGACTTTCTTGATAAAGTTTTTGAAAATAAATTCTTCTATTTTTACTATGAAAATAACTATCTAGTTCTCGTTCTACTATTGGATTATTATTATCTCTATAATTTTTATAAGGAATAGAAAGCCTTATCAATATATTGAAGGGGAGTAAAGATTTAATTAGAATTTTAATGAGGTTAAGGGTTTTTATTATTTTTAATCTAACTGTTGCAAGGATGTCACTCATTGATAATCAAATTAATTAAATTAAAAAAAAAATAATGTTTTAATCATATTTATTAAAAACTAAATCTAAAGTGTGAATTTAATTTGACGTAATGTCCCTTATTGTTCTTAATTTTTGCAGAAATATGAAAATTTTATGTGATTCTTTTTAAATTTATAATTATAATTGAGTTGTTTCAAACTATATTGAATTTAATTACTCTTTAATGAAGATTTTTGTGAGTTTCAATGTTGAAATCCAAAGAATTAAGAGTCGGCATAAAGATTTATATAAAATAATCGAGAATTGATAAATGAAAATGAAATTAATAATTAAAATGCAAATACCTAATAATGGTGACGCTGGTGGAGACTGTTCACTCACAAAAATGTAAGTTACAAAAAACATATCTGAAATTTACTTTTTACAGAGAACCAGGCAGGTAAGAGTCGTGAAGGCTGAGAACAAGTAATTCACAGAGCAGCTGAAAGACAAGGAAACAGAAGACTGACTCAGGCAGATGGCGACATTTACGAAGGCATTTGGAAAGATGAAACTGTTTTTTTGAGATTCCATTTTTTGATTATTACAAAAAGTATTAGTATTCATCAAAATTATATTCTTACAATCATATATTTTTCGCTTTACTTATCTTAATTCCTCCACTATCCAAAACTTAAACCTCTTAAAACTATCTCAACCTCCATATATTACCCATTTTCAACTTAGAAGTTATAAATGCCATCTTATTTTCTTGTTTTTAAAATAATTAATTTACTTTTGATTGCTTAGTATTCCCTAATGATTGCATTAATTTTATGAAAAATTCGATTTAATAAGGGGCAGTCTCGCTTACTTCTTGAAAACATGGCTTAAATTGTATAAGATTTTTGTTTTATGAATGGATGTCTTGAATTTGTGATGTCTAATCGAATTAACTCTTGAAGTACCCTTCAATCATCATGCTAAAATATTGGAACATTAAAAAGTAAAATATTCAATGCTAATTTTTATTATGAATGATTGGGTGATGATGTCTTGACATTATGAAATCTCCATTTGGCAAGAGAATATCATACCACTTAAAAGCTTTCTGGTCTATGAAATTATAAATGTATACCACTCTATTGTCCCATTTTTCAAGCCAAACATCTAAATCAAAATACATGCCTTTTTTTTTCTTAAGCATGGCTCCTCTAATCAAGTTTGTGGACTGTACTATTTCATCGTTTTATATCATGTCATAAATGTAGTCAAGAACGAATTAGTCTTCATTTAGTTCCTTTGTGTTTCTTTTTATGAAGCCATTTCCTTAAGCCCATTAGAATAAATAAATTAATGAAGTTTAATACTTAGATGGCTTTGGGCATTTTATGTTCTTCATTACCCCACAAATAATGCTACCATTAATGTTTGCCATCAGAACTGAGTTACTTAACACTCTTTCTAGAATTTGTGGGTCATCCAGATATTCAATCATTTTTCCTATATCTCTGTCTGCTTTAGCAAGCCATACTCTATGTGTTTTCATTTCTATGATAAACCAACATTCCACGCCATTAAATATACCATTTCTCAAAAAATCATAGATAATCAAATATTTATTAAAATGTTTTGAAAGTATTTTTACTACTTATTCTATAAAACAGGATTTAAATAGCCGATAAATTTTATTGACTAATTATAAAATAAAATAGTTATCATTTTATTGAAAACAAATTCAATAAAAACTTAAAATACTTTATTTTCTCGAAAGAAATATAAACAAATGATAGAAAATTTTACCATTTGCTTATAAAAGGTAAAGAGAAACAAGGTGTATATGTTGTTAATAACAATTAATATGAAGGGTGGGGGTCCTAGTAAATAATCATTTCTATTTAAGGTTAATATTATTAAAAAAAAAATATATAAATTTTTGGTTTCTCCGAGATATAGAACACTCATGCTAATTTTACACATTTAGCGCGCTGAATACTTATTTTAAAAAATTGCCTAAATTTTCTCATAAAATGTTCATTAACATAATTTGTAAATTAAAATTATAACTTCTTTGACTTGATTATACTTGATATTGTACAAATCAAAGATTAATGCAGTGAAAGGATAGAATTCATTGGTCACTCTTTGCATCACACAGAAATAATTTACATTCAACAGAGTTAAGACTGTATCTATATGAAAGTGGCGGAGTAGTTAGAGTCTCCACTAATCAATAAAATTATATTAATGAATCTAATTTCAATTTACATAAAAATTTTATTGAATGGCTGAGATACTGTAAATTTGATTAGTAAAATAAGTGCTACTAAAATAATTGGTTTTTGTATAAATTTTACCATTTTAAATTATTGTATTATCTTTGAATTATCTTTATCCAGCAATTTATTTATTTATAATTTATTCATTAATTGTGAGTATAAATAGAATTCATTAATTATGAAAATATATAGAAATATCTAGCATTTTTTTTAGATTTTTGATTTTGAGATTTGTTTGGTTTACTAATAGTGAAATCTCCTCAAATTTATTATAAGCATCATATGGGTTGTTGAGGATGATACGATTGAATACTTCAGTCAAGTAAGTGTACAAATCCATCTTAATGGTGCCGCCGTTGTCTCTTGAACTACGAAGTTGAGCCTGAATGCGCTCCAAGGTGTCGATGCTCACACTCATATTTTCTAAGCTTTTATTTTAATTTTATATAAATATTTCAATACTTTTAAATTAATCAATAAAAAATTGACTTAATTGAAATTTTTCACAATAAATATCTCGTTATATCAAATTTCTGAAAATGTAATTGAAAAAGTTAAATCATTAAAAAGAAGGAGTGATGTAAATAAATAATTTAAGGTAAATAAAATTTTGTTTATATATATTAAACACAAAATGCAATCAAAAAATTAACAATAGTTGTATTGGCAAAGCCCAACAAACTCACAAAGTGATATTTAACTAAACATAAATACCAATTTACATTAATAATAGCAATAGTTGAATGCTGAATTTGTTCCTCAGCAACAGCTACCCTAAATAAATCCATCATTGGATTAGCTGTAAATCAAAAATTTATTAGTATACATTTACATAATATGTATATTTTTGAGTTAAGAATAAAAAGTCATTATTTGTGAATGATGTAAAAGGGCTAAACCTATGGATTGAGCTCCCCAACTCGACAAAAGTGATCACAACAGCTCGAATTCAAGAATCTTGACGTTGTTATTGTCCCAATGGAAACCAATCAGTCAATTTATCCAGTAAAACCTCATAATCAAAATTACAATTTCAAATTCATAAACATCATAAATATAAAACATAATTCCAAAATATTAATATCGTATATAGGCAACGAGACAAGTTTAAAGCAAGTGTTTGACGAAAATGTAAATAATTAGTGGACCAAAGTATTTAAGGGTCATTCCCCTGAGGAACCTCCCTCCTATAGGTTAGTCTCAGTTCCTATATTTAATATACACAAAATTAATAATAATTACGAATTTACTTATACATAAATTAAATTCAGATATCAGTATTTATCTCATTTTATGATTATAGCGTGTTCAGGAAACCCATGAACATCGAAGTGAAATATTGAGAAGATTTCTATGGCAAAAGCTTACATATTTTGCTGCTTAAATGTGAGGGATTTAAATTTCCTAGAAATCCTAATGCTCACTTACTGGAATTATTTCGCAATAACACATTTTTATGGTCCTTTAGTAGTTGCAATGAACATGAATTAAGTCCCATATCATTTGTCAAACTTCAGTTAAATAATATGTAAATGACATCATCAATATTATTGGAAATTAATATTAAATTTAATATTTCAAGAATATTTCATAATATGTTTTCATAATTCAGGATTTGATAAATAGGGTTCTTACAATTTATTTTTCTAATCTTAATAAAACTTTAAAACATTTTATTTATATAATCTCATAAAACTAAATTATTCCAATTTATTTATCATCCCCCGTTTGTTCAAACTAACTCCCAAAAGAAATATATAGCCAGTAAGTTAATTCTTAATTTTATATGATAAATCTATATAGTGCCCTTATACATCTCAGCTGAGTAAAAGCTACAACCAGATGATTTGTAAAGTTTAAGATAGACCTTAGACCCTGACATGTTTTACATTTATCGCTATAAAACAGCCTATTGTCCCGAGAAAAATGTGGAGCATGACTGGGCATAGTGTATCTATGCGCATAAGTTTTAAGATTTCAGAAGGCCCCCAGATTAATATAGCTATTGGCCAGATGACTGTAAAAGTTTTCTTGCGGATTAGGAAGAAGGATGTCCCCTTGGTTTTAAATGCAAACATTCACACTCCACTTTTGAGAGGCTTTATCATATTCTGAAGTACAAAACCAATCCATGTGATGTAAGATTACGAAGATTTCATAATTTAGTATATATTAAAACTATAAGAGTTAGAGAATGCAATTCAAAAGAGGAGAAATGTACGCTTTTTATCATGATAAGTCTGAAAAGAGATTTCCATAAATTTTCCTAAGACTTAACCATTCTTAAAAATATCTGGTTCTTTTAGCCCAACTTAATAGCAGGTTTCAGCTTATAAGTAATATAAATTATTTTGAGAAATATAATGTTTAAAATAGGCCGTACATTTCAGCAGTTACAAAAAAAACTCTTAACCCTAATGAAATTATGCACTTTCCTCTTTCATTTTCGCCACCTTAACATTGAATGAAACCTGGATTATCAATGCAAATTTCTCCCTAAGAATAGTATAATTATAGTTCACCACCTAAGAGCCACGGATTCTCACCTCAAACAAACTCATTCCATGAGCTCAATTATTTTATTTTAAGCCTTTTTCATTGATTGAAATCACTCATGTGGAAGCAACAAAAATCTTATGTGGGCATCTCCTAACCAATAAGACGGTCACTAATTCACAAATATGATGCACTAAAACCAATAACAGCAATAGTTAAATTTTAAACTTCATTAACAATAACAACTTTTAATGAACAATCAATCATAACTCGTCTATCATAACCAATCCTAAATGAGTTAAAGGATGATTAACCATCCTTAAATTCAAATCTAGCCTTACTAAATTGTTATATTATAGTATTTGATAATAATCATATTTGATTGCTTAAAAAAATGATTAACTTATCTAACTTAATGAATTAGTAAATATTCAAAAATTTGCCAAAATATATATTATTAATCAAGAATATAGGTTTATTATAATAATTTATTTTAATAAAATAAAATTTACGAGCTAAGTCGAAAACAGATCTTTTTGAGTTAGCTCGTATAGATTTAATAATTAATTTTTATAAAATATTAAAGTGAACTATTTTCGCTCTTATTTATACATACAATACCTAATAATCTCATCCAATATATTTAATTTATTTAATCATAGACATTTATTATTGGTAGAATTATTAATAAGAAGATTATTTACTTGTATTGTTAAAATTGAACTTATCTTTTATAAAAAACTTAGGCCATATTTAATATTTTATTTATACTCCTTATTCCACATACTCAAACATAATAGATTTTTAATATTAATGATGCAAAAATACTATAATTTACAATTTTTGACTATTTAAACATTCTCTGTCAATTCTAAGTAATTTTACTGAATCCATTGCATTAATAGTAGATGAATTTACCATAGAGTTTAGGTTAATAGTAGCAATAGTAATTTGGCAATAAACCAACCTTTAACAAAATGAATTTCAGGAAGGTTTCAGCTTTCCAATCGAGAGATCTAGCTGTTTAATCCACAGTTAACACAGATTCAGTTCTTAACACCATATTCTCATTAGACATTGGTGTGAAAGATAGAGCACTGTCCACTGATAACATATTTTTTCTCCTCGAAGGCTTCCCTTTTTAACTGATACAGTTTTTACCTTAGTTGATGAAGAAAACGAGGCTGAAATAGACATGCATATTGATGAAGAAATTCAAAGCAGGATGCTTTAGGGCATTGCAGCACCAGAGAAATCTCAAAAACTGATTAACTAAACTTAAATAGAAGATATAGTCGATAGATAGTAACACTAGTCGGTAATCGAAGAGGATTCGATATTTTCAAGCTATCCTCTTCATTTGGCTCATATTTTATCATAAAGCAAAGAAGATTTAAGCAAGTCTAATTAAAACCAAAAAAGTATAATAACTGATATCAACAAATTAAACTCGACAAACTTTTGAGATTACTTAAAAGTATACAGTAATCAAGTTGAAATTTTGTGAATATTTGATTGTTTTGTCAATAGTCGGCATTTAAAAATTAGCATTTCATTTATATAAACTTAAATAAAAATCAGGAAAATATTGTCACATGCTTTCTCACGCAATTGTTAATATTTTAGAGGATGAATGACATCACTGTTTACGAAATTTATACTAGTAGTATATATACCTCATTAATTTAACCATAGAACAATTAAATTACATAGTTTAACTATACAATACTCATTTTATTCTATGTGATTAATTGCTATGCTGATTGGTTGTAAGTAAAAAGAGCATATATATATTTTAATTAAATTCAATCAATTTTCTTATATCAATTCCAGATTATTTACTATAATAAAAATTAATAGTCAAATTTAATATCAGTTCTTGAAAGTCGTGTAATCTGCTTTTTATACATATTCATAACTATTGATTGCTATATAAGTAATTATAATTTTGTATGAGTAAATATGTATTGTTTTACTTATGTGGAAATCCAGAAAGAATCCAACAAAAATTTGCCAAAAAATTAGCAATTAATTAACCCCTCTGATTATATCTTTGACTTATCTGATATAGTTAAGCATAAATCACATAGATTTCATGTTTTATTTATAAATATATTTAAGTGTTTTTTTTATATAGTTTTAAGTATTTATATATGATATAGATTTGAGTCTCTAGTGATGTTCAAAGATAAGTTGAATACATAAGCGAATGATCTCAGTCATAAATTGCAAAATCATATGAGGGAGGGGTATGTGGGCAAAATGACACATATGCTTATTCTTAATTTCAACAAAAAGAAAAGCCATTCAAATTTATGTTTCCGCTATATATTCAAAAAATAAAATAAATTAAATATTTCTTATTAAGTACAAATTATATTAAGCCTAGTTCAAAAAGGTTATTTAGATAACCTATCAATGCTTTTAAAAGGTGATGATATATATAATCCAGAATTAAATGCCAAAAATGCTGCATTAATTATCAAGAAGATTCAGAACTTTAGGGATATCAATTCTATGCTGCAAAGGCTTGTTAATGGGATCAATAATGAAATTAATGAATTTGATATACTAAATAATGTAGACGATTTCGATGACTAAGATGGGGAATTTTAACTTATTCTTTATCCAAATTTATATTTTTCACATAAAAAACAATTGGAACTTTATTATTCATTTTATGAAAATATTTCTTAGGTTTGTTGAATGGATCAGCAAGATTTAGACTTTGATTATAGTTACTAATAAGACCTGTAATTGAATTCTTCGTTGCCAGATAGTTCAAAGATTTCACCAGCCTAGAATTCTAGTAATTAACTATCTGACAGTTCACAGAAATTTAATTAGACAACAAATATTCCTTAATATAATCGGCAACAATAATTGACTACTGATTTAAAATGTGAGAATGAAACTTTGTAACCACCTCCCAGTTCAAGTGATCAATAACTTAAAAGATAATACTCTTTCGGATCTTCAAGCCGGAGTAGAGAGAAGAATAACCTGTAAGTACAATCAAAACCCCAAAACCCCTTAGTGAGGTTTATAAGTGCTTTGATTTGTAGGGTATAGTTGGGGTCTTATTGGGGTTAGTAGAGATTAGGCCAATTTACAAAATGAGAAATAGAAATTAGCGAAATTTAGGGTCGATTTATGATGAGTAATATTTAGATTTACTGCTTAAGCTTAGGTATGGTACGTGTATTAATATAGACTAAGCCAAACCTGTTCTAAATTATGCAGCTATAGCAAAGTTATTATGCAAGAGTGCCTCAACTGTTAGGTATTCCTGCTTGTTAGCTGTTTAGCATTTTAATTCTGGTTGTTGAACGCATCCTGCAAGAAAATAAAAGTTCTCTCAGGCTCATATTGACTTCCTCTGCGACTCTAAGACTTTGAAGTATTGGGCACACTTTCCATTAGACTAGCGAGCTGTGATGTTTCATCGCAGGTTTCCTGACATGCGTATCTCTCCTTAGATTATAGCCAATATTTATAGAAGAAATGGTATTACTTTCAAGACTGTCAACAGGGTGAAGAGAGTGATTGATTTTACAGTGCCATTTTGTAGTAATGATTTAAACTATATATATGATTAAATGCAGAGAGCTATTACTAATAACATCAGTTCATGCACGCTGATGAAGCTGTGTTTACCTTCAACACCTTTATTCATAAGTCTTGGTATAATAAGTATGATAATATAGAAGTCTACGATTAGAAAGTGAAGGTTGTAACCCATGCAATTTTAGCAGGTATTAGTGAAGACTCTGGCTTAGAAAGTTATGTTATTCATCCTCGCTCTATTAAGCGAGAGTAGTACATAGAGTTCCTACATAAGCTGAGAGATAAATACAACGATTAAGAGATCATCCTGTTTGTTGACAACCTCTCAGTTCATAAGACTAAGGAGGTCTAAGAAAGCTTATGAAGAGTTAAACATTACTCTTGTATACAAAGTTCCTTACAGCCCTTAATTTAATGGAATTGAATTCTACTGGAGTTAAATAAAGACCCACTACAAGAAACTGCTGCTATATCACCT
>ARYC01001475.1:0-12871 GCA_000711775.1 Oxytricha trifallax | reverse complement strand
ATATAATTGTAAGAACATGCATTTTTAACAATCACACATTTTGTGTCAACAGTTACTTCTTATAACAGAGATCAATTAGTATTGAATGGCACGAAATGATCTCTCTCATTGATTGAAATATTTTGCTCAATTTATTTCTAACAACTTTTAAAGTTATGATCGATTATAGAAGTCAAAAGAACTTGCTTGAAGCAGTGCGAGCGTATGTTAAGATAATTGTAAATACATGCATTTTTAACAATCGCACATTTTGTGTCAACAGTTACTTCTTATTACAGAGATCAACAAGTATTGAATGGTACGAAGTGATCTCATTGATTGAAATATTTTGCTCAATTTATTTCTACAACTTTTAAAGTTATGATTGATTATACAAGTCAAAAGAACTTGCTTGAAGCAGTGCGAGCGTATGTTAAGATAATTGTAAGTACATGATTTTTAACAATCGCACATTTTGTGTCAACAGTTACTTCTTATAACAGAGATCAACTAGTATTGAATGGCACGAAGTGATCTCATTGATTGAAATATTTTGCTCAATTTATTTCTAACAACTTTTTAAGTTATGATCGATTATAGAAGTCAAAAGAACTTGCTTGAAGCAGTGCGAGCGTATGTTAAGATAATTGTAAGTACATGCATTTTTAACAATCGCACATTTTGTGTCAACCGTTACTTCTTATAACAGAGATCAACTAGTATTGAATGGCACGAAGTGATCTCATTGATTGAAATATTTTGCTCAATTAATTTCTAACAACTTTTAAAGTTATGATCGATTATACAAGTCAAAAGAACTTGCTTGAAGCAGTGCGAGCGTATGTTAAGATAATTGTAAGTATGCATTTTTAACAATCGCACATTTTTTGTCAACAGTTACTTCTTATAACAGAGATCAACTAGTATTGAATGGCACAAAGTGATCTCATTGATTGAAATATTTTGCTCAATTTATTTCTAACAACTTTTAAAGTTATGATCGATTATAGAAGTCAAAAGAATTGCTTGAAGCAGTGCGAGCGTATGTTAAGATAATTGTAAGTACATGCATTTTTAACAATCGCACATTTTGAGTCAACAGTTACTTCTTATAACAGAGATCAACTAGTATTGAATGGCACGAAGTGATCTCATTGATTGAAATATTTTGCTCAATTTATTTCTAACAACTTTTAAAGTTATGATCGATTATAGAAGTCAAAAGAACTTGCTTGAAGCAGTGCGAGCGTATGTTAAGATAATTGTTAGTACATGCATTTTTAACAATCGCACATTTTGTGTCAACAATTATTTCTTATAACAGAGATCAACTAGTATTGAATGGCACGAAGTGATCTCATTGATTGAAATATTTTGCTCAATTTATTTCTAACAACTTTTACAGTTATGATCGATTATAGAAGTCAAAAGAACTTGCTTGAAGCAGTGCGAGCGTATGTTAAGATAATTGTAAGTACATGCATTTTTAACAATCGCATATTTTGTGTCAACAGTTACTTCTTATAACAGAGATCAACTAGTATTGAATGGCACGAAGTGATCTCATTGATTGAAATATTTTGCTCAATTTATTTCTAACAACTTTTAAAGTTATGATCGATTATAGAAGTCAAAAGAACTTGCTTGAAGCAGTGCGAGCGTATGTTAAGATAATTGTAAGTACATGAATTTTTAACAATCGCACATTTTGTGTCAACAGTTAATTCTTATAACAGAGATCAACAAGTATTGAATGGCACGAAGTGATCTCATTGATTGAAATATTTTGCTCAATTTATTTTCTAATACAACTTTTAAAGTTATGATCGATTATAGAAGTCAAAAGAACTTGCTTGAAGCAGTGCGAGCGTATGTTAAGATAATTGTAAGTACATGAATTTTTAACAATCGCACATTTTGTGTCAACAGTTAATTCTTATAACAGAGATCAACAAGTATTGAATGGCACGAAGTGATCTCATTGATTGAAATATTTTGCTCAATTTATTTCTAACAACTTTTAAAGTTAATGATCGATTATAGAAGTCAAATAGAACTGGTTGAAGCCAGTGCGAGCGTATGTTAAGATAATTGTAAGTACATGCATTTTTAACAATCGCACATTTTGTGTCAACAGTTACTTCTTATAACAGAGATAAACTTGTATTGAATGGCACGAAGTGATCTCATTGATTGAAATATTTTGCTCAATTTATTTCTAACAACTTTAAAAGTTATGATCGATTATACAAGTCAAAAGAGCTTGCTTAAAACAGTGCGAGCGACTTATTTTAAGATTAATTGTAAGTAACATGCATTTTTTAACAATCGCACCATTTTGTGTGTCACACAGTTTACTTCTTATAACAGAGCATAAACTTGTATTGAATGGCACGAAGTGATCTCATTGATTGAAATATTTTGCTCAATTTATTTCTAACAACTTTAAAAGTTATGATCGATTATACAAGTCAAAAGAGCTTGCTTAAAACAGTGCGAGCGACTTATTTTAAGATAATTGTAAGTACATGCATTTTTAACAATCGCACATTTTGTGTCAACAGTTACTTCTTATAACAGAGATCAACTAGTATTGAATGGCACGAAGTGATCTCATTGATTGAAATATTTTGCTCAATTTATTTCTAACAACTTTTAAAGTTATGATCGATTATAGAAGTCAAAAGAACTTGCTTGAAGCAGTGCGAGCGTATGTTAAGATAATTGTAAGTACATGCATTTTTAACAATCGCACATTTTGAGTCAACAGTTACTTCTTATAACAGAGATCAACTAGTATTGAATGGCACGAAGTGATCTCATTGATTGAAATATTTTGCTCAATTTATTTCTAACAACTTTTAAAGTTATGATCGATGATAGAAGTCAAAAGAACTTGCTTGAAGCAGTGCGAGCGTATGTTAAGATAATTGTAAGTACATGCATTTTTAACAATCGCACATATTGTGTCAACAGTTACTTCTTATAACAGAGATCAACTAGTATTGAATGGCACGAAGTGATCTCATTGATTGAAATATTTTGCTCAATTTTATTTCTAACAACTTTTAAAGTTATGATCGATTATACAAGTCAAAAGAACTTGCTTGAAGCAGTGCGAGCGTATGTTAAGATAATTGTAAGTACATGCATTTTTAACAATCGCACATTTTGTGTCAACAGTTACTTCTTATCACAGAGATCAACTAGTATTGAATGGCACGAAGTGATCTCATTGATTGAAATATTTTGCTCAATTTATTTCTAACAACTTTTAAAGTTATGATCGATTATAGAAGTCAAAAGAACTTGCTTGAAGCAGTGCTAGCGTATGTTAAGATAATTGTAAGTACATGCATTTTTAACAACTGCACATTTTGTGTCAACAGTTACTTCTTATAACAGAGATCAACAAGTATTGAATTGCACGAAGTGATCTCATTGATTGAAATATTTTGCTCAATTTATTTCTAACAACTTTTAAAGTTATGATCGATTATAGAAGTCAAAAGAATTTGATTAAAGCAATGCGAGCGTATGTTAAGATAATTGAAAGTACATGCATTTTTTAACAATCGCACATTTTGTGTCAACAGTTACTTCTTATAACAGAGATCAACTAGTATTGAATGGCACGAAGTGATCTCATTGATTGAAATATTTTGCTCAATTTATTTCTAACAACTTTTACAGTTATGATCGATTATAGAAGTCAAAAGAACTTGCTTGAAGCAGTGCGAGCGTATGTTAAGATAATTGTAAGTACATGCATTTTTAACAATCGCACATTTTGTGTCAATCCTTACTTCTTATAACAGAGATCAACTTGTATTGAATGCCACGAAGTGATCTCATTGATTGAAATATTTTGCTCAATTTATTTCTAACAACTTTTAAAGTTATGATCGATAATAGAAGTCAAAAGAACTTGCTTGAAGCAGTGCGAGCGTATGTTATGATAATTGTAAGTACATGCATTTTTAACAATCGCACATTTTTTGTCAACAGTTACTTCTTATAACAGAGATCAACTAGTATTGAATGGCACGAAGTGATCTCATTGATTGAAATATTTTGCTCAATTTATTTCTAACAATTTTTAAAATTATGATCGATAATAGAAGTCAAAAGAACTTGCTTGAAGCAGTGCGAGCGTATGTTAAGATAATTGTAAGTACATGCATTTTTAACAATCGCACATTTTGTGTCAACAGTTAATTCTTATAACAGAGATCAACTAGTATTGAATGGCACGAAGTGATCTCATTGATTGAAATATTTTGCTCAAATTATTTCTAACAACTTTTTAAAGTTATGATCGATTATAGAAGTCAAAAGAACTTGCTTGAAGCAGTGCTAGCGTATGTTAAGATAATTGTAAGTACATGCATTTTTAACAACTGCACATTTTGTGTCAACAGTTACTTCTTATAACAGAGATCAACAAGTATTGAATTGCACGAAGTGATCTCATTGATTGAAATATTTTGCTCAATTTATTTCTAACAACTTTTAAAGTTATGATCGATTATAGAAGTCAAAAGAACTTGCTTGAAGCAGTGCGAGCGTATGTTAAGATAATTGTAAGTACATGCATTTTTAACAATCGCATTTTGTGTCAACAGTTACTTCTTAAAACAGAGATCAACAAGTATTGAATGGCACGAAGTGATCTCATTGATTGAAATATTTTGCTCAATTTATTTCTTACAACTTTTAAAGTTATGATCGATAATAGAAGTCAAAAGAACTTGCTTTTAGCAGTGCGAACGTATGTTAAGATAATTGTAAGTACATGCATTTTTAACAATCGAACATTTTGTGTCAACAGTTACTTCTTATTACAGAGATCAACTAGTATTGAATGGCACGAAGTGATCTCATTGATTGAAATATTTTGCTCAATTTATTTCTAACAACTTTTTAATATGATCGATTATAGAAGTCAAAAGAACTTGCTTGAAGCAGTGCGAGCGTATGTTAAGATAATTGTAAGTAATGCATTTTTAACAATCGCACATTTTTTGTCAACAGTTACTTCTTATAACAGAGATCAACTAGTATTGAATGGCACGAAGTGATCTCATTGATTGAAATATTTTGCTCAATTTATTTCTAACAACTTTAAAGTTATGATCGATTATAGAAGTCAAAAGAACTTGCTTGAAGCAGTGCTAGCGTATGTTAAGATAATTGTAAGTACATGCATTTTTAACAATTGCACATTTTGTGTCAACAGTTACTTCTTATAACAGAGATCAACAAGTATTGAATTGCACGAAGTGATCTCATTGATTGAAATATTTTGCTCAATTTATTTCTAACAACTTTTAAAGTTATGATCGATTATAGAAGTCAAAAGAACTTGCTTGAAGCAGTGCGAGCGTATGTTAAGATAATTGTAAGTACATGCATTTTTAACAATCGCACATTTTGTGTCAACCGTTACTTCTTATAACAGAGATCAACTAGTATTGAATGGCACGAAGTGATCTCATTGATTGAAATATTTTGCTCAATTTATTTCTAACAACTTTTAAAGTTATGATCGATTATAGAAGTCAAAAGAACTTGCTTGAAGCAGTGCGAGCGTATGTTAAGATAATTGTAAGTACATGCATTTTTAACAATCGCACATTTTGTGTCAACAGTTATTTCTTATTACAGAGATCAACTAGTATTGAATGGTACGAAGTGATCTCATTGATTGAAATATTTTGCTCAATTTATTTCTACAATTTTTAAAGTTATGATCGATTATAGAAGTCAAAAGAACTTGCTTGAAGCAGTGCGAGCGTATGTTAAGATAATTGTAAGTACATGCATTTTTAACAATCGCACATTTTGTGTCAACAGTTACTTCTTATAACAGAGATCAACTAGTATTGAATGGCACGAAGTGATCTCATTGATTGAAATATTTTGCTCAATTTATTTCTAACAACTTTTAAAGTTATGATCGATTATAGAAGTCAAAAGAACTTGCTTGAAGCAGTGCGAGCGTATGTTAAGATTATTGTAAGTACATGCATTTTTAACAATCGCACATTTTGTGTCAACAGTTACTTCTTATAACAGAGATCAACTATTATTGAATGGCACGAAGTGATCTCATTGATTGAAATATTTTGCTCAATTTATTTCTAACAACTTTTAAAGTTATGATCGATTATAGAAGTCAAAAGAACTTGCTTGAAGCAGTGCGAGCGTATGTTAAGATAATTGTAAGTACATGCATTTTTAACAATCGCACATTTTGTGTCAATCGTTACTTCTTATAACAGAGATCAACTTGTATTGAATGGCACGAAGTGATCTCATTGATTGAAATATTTTGCTCAATTTATTTCTAACAACTTTTAAGTTATGATCGATTATAGAAGTCAAAAGAACTTGCTTGAAGCAGTGCTAGCGTATGTTAAGATAATTGTTAGTACATGCATTTTTAACAATTGCACATTTTGTGTCAACAGTTATTTCTTATAACAGAGATCAACTAGTATTGAATTGCACGAAGTGATCTCATTGATTGAAATATTTTGCTCAATTTATTTCTAACAATTTTAAAGTTATGATCGATTATAGAAGTCAAAAGAACTTGCTTGAAGCAGTGCGAGCGTATGTTAAGATAATTGTAAGTACATGATTTTTAACAATCGCACATTTTGTGTCAATCGTTACTTCTTATAACAGAGATCAACTTGTATTGAATGGCACGAAGTGATCTCATTGATTGAAATATTTTGCTCAATTTATTTCTAACAACTTTTAAAGTTATGATCGATTATAGAAGTCAAAAGAACTTGCTTGAGCAGTGCGAGCGTATGTTAAGATAATTGTAAGTACATGCATTTTTAACAATCGCACATTTTGTGTCAACAGTTACTTCTTATTACAGAGATCAACTAGTATTGAATGGTACGAAGTGATCTCATTGATTGAAATATTTTGCTCAATTTATTTCTAACAACTTTTAAAGTTATGATCGATTATAGAAGTCAAAAGAACTTGCTTGAAGCAGTGCGAGCGTATGTTAAGATAATTGTTAGTACATGCATTTTTAACAATCGCACATTTTGTGTCAACAGTTATTTCTTATAACAGAGATCAACTAGTATTGAATGGCACGAAGTGATCTCATTGATTGAAATATTTTGCTCAATTTTTTCTAACAACTTTTAAAGTTATGATCGATTATAGAAGTCAAAAGAACTTGCTTGAAGCAGTGCGAGCGTATGTTAAGATAATTGTTAGTACATGCATTTTTAACAATCGCACATTTTGTGTCAACAGTTATTTCTTATAACAGAGATCAACTAGTATTGAATGGCACGAAGTGATCTCATTGATTGAAATATTTTGCTCAATTTATTTCTAACAATTTTTAAAGTTATGATCGATTATAGAAGTCAAAAGAACTTGCTTGAAGCAGTGCGAGCGTATGTTAAGATAATTGTTAGTACATGCATTTTTAACAATCGCACATTTTGTGTCAACAGTTATTTCTTATAACAGAGATCAACTAGTATTGAATGGCACGAAGTGATCTCATTGATTGAAATATTTTGCTCAATTTCTTTCTAACAACTTTTAAAGTTATGATCGATTATAGAAGTCAAAAGAACTTGCTTGAAGCAGTGCGAGCGTATGTTAAGATAATTGTTAGTACATGCATTTTTAACAATCGCACATTTTGTGTCAACCGTTATTTCTTATAACAGAGATCAACTAGTATTGAATGGCACGAAGTGATCTCATTGATTGAAATATTTTGCTCAATTTATTTCTAACAACTTTTAAAGTTATGATCGATTATAGAAGTCAAAAGAACTTGCTTGAAGCAGTGCGAGCGTATGTTAAGATAATTGTAAGTACATGCTTTTTTAACAATCGCACATTTTGTGTCAACAGTTACTTCTTATAACAGAGATCAACTAGTATTGAATGGCACGAGGTGATCTCATTGATTGAAATATTTTGCTCAATTTATTTCTAACAACTTTTAAAGTTATGATCGATTATAGAAGTCAAAAGAACTTGCTTGAAGCAGTGCGAGCGTATGTTATGATAATTGTAAGTACATGCATTTTTAACAATCGCACATTTTTTGTCAACAGTTACTTCTTATAACAGAGATCAACTAGTATTGAATGGCACAAAGTGATCTCATTGATTGAAATATTTTGCTCAATTTATTTCTAACAACTTTTAAAGTTATGATCGATTATAGAAGTCAAAAGAACTTGCTTGAAGCAGTGCTAGCGTATGTTAAGATAATGTAAGTACATGCATTTTTAACAATCGCATTTTGTGTCAACAGTTACTTCTTATAACAGAGATCAACAAGTATTGAATTGCACGAAGTGATCTCATTGATTGAAATATTTTGCTCAATTTATTTCTTACAACTTTTAAAGTTATGATCGATTATAGAAGTCAAAAGAACTTGCTTTTAGCAGTGCGAACGTATGTTAAGATAATTGTAAGTACATGCATTTTTAACAATCGAACATTTTGTGTCAACAGTTACTTCTTATTACAGAGATCAACTAGTATTGAATGGCACGAAGTGATCTCATTGATTGAAATATTTTGCTAAATTTATTTCTAACAACTTTTAAAGTTATGATCGATTATAGAAGTCAAAAGAACTTGCTTGAAGCAGTGCGAGCGTATGTTAAGATAATTGTAAGTTCATGCATTTTTAACAATCGCACATTTTGTGTCAACAGTTACTTCTTATAGCAGAGATCAACTAGTATTGAATGGCACGAAGTGATCTCATTGATTGAAATATTTTGCTCAATTTATTTCTAACAACTTTTACAGTTATGATCGATTATAGAAGTCAAAAGAACTTGCTTGAAGCAGTGCGAGCGTATGTTAAGATAATTGTAAGTACATGCATTTTTAACAATCGCACATTTTGTGTCAACAGTTACTTTTTATAACAGAGATCAATTAGTATTGAATGGCACAGAGTGATCTCATTGATTGAAATATTTTGCTCATTTATTTCTAACAACTTTTAAAGTTATGATCGATTATAGAAGTCAAAAGAACTTGCTTGAAGCAGTGCGAGCGTATGTTAAGATAATTGTAAGTACATGAATTTTTAACAATCGCACATTTTGTGTCAACAGTTAATTCTTATAACAGAGATCAACAAGTATTGAATGGCACGAAGTGATCTCATTGATTGAAATATTTTGCTCAATTTATTTCTAACAACTTTTAAAGTTATGATCGATTATAGAAGTCAAAAGAACTTGCTTGAAGCAGTGCGAGCGTATGTTAAGATAATTGTTAGTACATGCATTTTTAACAATCGCACATTTTGTGTCAACAATTATTTCTTATAACAGAGATCAACTAGTATTGAATGGCACGAAGTGATCTCATTGATTGAAATATTTTGCTCAATTTATTTCTAACAACTTTTAAAGTTATGATCGATTATAGAAGTCAAAAGAACTTGCTTGAAGCAGTGCGAGCGTATGTTAAGATAATTGTAAGTACATGAATTTTTAACAATCGCACATTTTGTGTCAACAGTTAATTCTTATAACAGAGATCAACAAGTATTGAATGGCACGAAGTGATCTCATTGATTGAAATATTTTGCTCAATTTATTTCTAACAACTTTTAAAAGTTATGATCGATTATAGAAGTCAAAAGAACTTGCTTGAAGCAGTGCGAGCGTATGTTAAGATAATTGTAAGTACATGAATTTTTAACAATCGCACATTTTGTGTCAACAGTTAATTCTTATAACAGAGATCAACAAGTATTGAATGGCACGAAGTGATCTCATTGATTGAAATATTTTGCTCAATTTATTTCTAACAACTTTTAAAGTTATGATCGATGATAGAAGTCAAAAGAACTTGCTTGAAGCAGTGCGAGCGTATGTTAAGATAATTGTAAGTACATGCATTTTTAACAATCGCACATATTGTGTCAACAGTTACTTCTTATAACAGAGATCAACTAGTATTGAATGGCACGAAGTGATCTCATTGATTGAAATATTTTGCTCAATTTATTCTAACAACTTTTAAAGTTATGATCGATTATAGAAGTCAAAAGAACTTGCTTGAAGCAGTGCGAGCGTATGTTAAGATAATTGTTAGTACATGCATTTTTAACAATCGCACATTTTGTGTCAACAATTATTTCTTATAACAGAGATCAACTAGTATTGAATGGCACGAAGTGATCTCATTGATTGAAATATTTTGCTCAATTTATTTCTAACAACTTTTAAAGTTATGATCGATTATAGAAGTCAAAAGAACTTGCTTGAAGCAGTGCGAGCGTATGTTAAGATAATTGTAAGTACATGCATTTTTAACAATCGCACATTTTGTGTCAATCCTTACTTCTTATAACAGAGATCAACTTGTATTGAATGCCACGAAGTGATCTCATTGATTGAAATATTTTGCTCAATTTATTTCTAACAACTTTTAAAGTTATGATCGATAATAGAAGTCAAAAGAACTTGCTTGAAGAAGTGCGAGCGTATGTTAAGATAATTGTAAGTACATGCATTTTTAACAATCGCACATGTTATGTCAACAGTTACTTCATATATAACAGATAAATTAGTATTGAATGGCACGAAGTGATCTCATTGATTGAAATATTTTGCTCAAATTATTTCTAACAACTTTTAAAGTTATGATCGATTATAGAAGTCAAAAGAACTTGCTTAAGGAGTGCGAGCGTATGTTAAGATAATTTTAAGTACATGCATTTTAACAATCGCACATTTTGTGTCAACAGTTACTTCTTATAACAGAGATCAACTAGTATTGAATGGCACGAAGTGATCTCATTGATTGAAATATTTTGCTCAATTTATTTCTAACAACTTTTACAGTTATGATCGATTATAGAAGTCAAAAGAACTTGCTTGAAGCAGTGCGAGCGTATGTTAAGATAATTGTAAGTACATGCATTTTTAACAATCGCACATTTTGTGTCAACAGTTACTTTTTATAACAGAGATCAATTAGTATTGAATGCACGAAGTGATCTCATTGATTGAAATATTTTGCTCAATTTATTTCTAACAACTTTTAAAGTTATGATTGATTATACAAGTCAAAAGAACTTGCTTGAAGCAGTGCGAGCGTATGTTAAGATAATTGTAAGTACATGATTTTTAACAATCGCACATTTTGTGTCAACAGTTACTTCTTATAACAGAGATCAACTAGTATTGAATGGCACGAAGTGATCTCATTGATTGAAATATTTTGCTCAATTTATTTCTAACAACTTTTTAAGTTATGATCGATTATAGAAGTCAAAAGAACTTGCTTGAAGCAGTGCGAGCGTATGTTAAGATAATTGTAAGTACATGCATTTTTAACAATCGCACATTTTGTGTCAATCCTTACTTCTTATAACAGAGATCAACTTGTATTGAATGCCACGAAGTGATCTCATTGATTGAAATATTTTGCTCAATTTATTTCTAACAACTTTTAAAGTTATGATCGATAATAGAAGTCAAAATAACATGCTTGAAGCAGTGCGAGCGTATGTTAAGATAATTGTAAGTACATGCATTTTTAACAATCGCACATTTTGTGTCAATCCTTACTTCTTATAACAGAGATCAACTTGTATTGAATGCCACGAAGTGATCTCATTGATTGAAATATTTTGCTCAATTTATTTCTAACAACTTTTAAAGTTATGATCGATAATAGAAGTCAAAAGAACTTGCTTGAATCAGTGCGAGCGTATGTTAAGATAATTGTAAGTACATGCATTTTTAACAATCGCACATTTTGTGTCAACAGTTACTTCTTATAATAGAGATCAACTAGTATTGAATGGCACGAGGTGATCTCATTGATTGAAATATTTTGCTCAATTTATTTCTAACAACTTTTAAAGTTATGATCGATTATAGAAGTCAAAAGAACTTGCTTGAATCAGTGCGAGCGTATGTTAAGATAATTGTAAGTACATGCATTTTTAACAATCGCACATTTTGTGTCAACAGTTACTTCTTATAACAGAGATCAACTAGTATTGAATGGCACGAAGTGATCTCATTGATTGAAATATTTTGCTCAATTTATTTCTAACAGCTTTTAAAGTTATGATCGATTATAGAAGTCAAAAGAACTTGCTTGAAGCAAGTGCGAGCGTATGTTAAGATAATTGTAAGTACATGCATTTTTAACAATCGCACATTTTGTGTCAACCGTTACTTCTTATAACAGAGATCAACTAGTATTGAATGGCACGAAGTGATCTCATTGATTGAAATATTTTGCTCAATTAATTTCTAACAACTTTTAAAGTTATGATCGATTATACAAGTCAAAAGAACTTGCTTGAAGCAGTGCGAGCGTATGTTAAGATAATTGTAAGTACATGCATTTTTAACAATCGCACATTTTGAGTCAACAGTTACTTCTTATAACAGAGATCAACTAGTATTGAATGGCACGAAGTGATCTCATTGATTGAAATATTTTGCTCAATTTATTTCTAACAACTTTTAAAGTTATGATCGATTATAGAAGTCAAAAGAACTTGCTTGAAGCAGTGCGAGCGTATGTTAAGATAATTGTTAGTACATGCATTTTTAACAATCGCACATTTTGTGTCAACAATTATTTCTTATAACAGAGATCAACTAGTATTGAATGGCACGAAGTGATCTCATTGATTGAAATATTTTGCTCAATTTATTTCTAACAACTTTTAAAGATATGATCGATTATACAAGTCAAAAGAACTTGCTTAAACCAGTGCGAGCGGCTTATGTTAAGATAATTGTTAGTTCATGCATTTTTAACAATCGCACATTTTGTGTCAACAGTTACTTCTTATAGCAGAGATCAACTAGTATTGAATGGCTCG
>ARYC01001473.1:0-76425 GCA_000711775.1 Oxytricha trifallax | reverse complement strand
TGACTTATATATTCATTAACTTAACTACAAAACTTATTTATATACATTCAGTCTCCCTTCTTTCGCACACTTTTAAGCTAATTAATTATCTACTCTCTTCGCTGAGCTTTTAATAAAGTCTATTTTATCGATAGGTAGGTCATGCATCAAGTGGTATAGCAGCAGTTTCTTGTAATGACCTTTTAATATTCCCCAGTAGAACTCAATTCCATTAAACTATGGACTGTAAGGTACGTTGAACACTGGCGTTATTCTAAGTTGCTCATAACTCTTCCTTGTTTCTTTAGTCTTATGAACAGAAAGATTATCATCGAATAGTATAATCTCTTATTCAGGGTACTTCTCTCTTAGCTGCTCTAAGAACTTAATATACTGCTCTGTCTTAATAGAGCGAGGATGAATAACATAAGTTTCTAAACCAGCATCCTCGCTAATACCTCCAAGAATTGCCCTTGTCTATACCTTGACTTTCTAGTCATATACTTCTATGTTGCTATGCCTCTTATACCAAGATTTCTAGATGAAAGTGTTGAATGTAAAAACAGCCTCGTCAGCATGAATAAACTTAATATTATTCTATTAGGCTCTCTGCATTTAATTATAAATATAATTTAAGTTGTTGTTGTAAAATGGCAGAGTGAAATCAATTACTCTCTTGATACGATTTACACCTTTGTAAGAGATACCGTTTCGTTTATAAATGTTTGCAACAGACTATGCAGAGATCTTCAACTCAGGGAACTGGCGATGAAACATAATAGCTCGTTAGTCGAGAGAGAAGTGAGCCCAATACTTCAAAGTTTTTTCATTAATAAGATAGTCAATATGCTTCTATAGAAACTTAGACTTCCTCTTAGGCTAAGAATTCAGCTATTATTGCTTTAATTACACAGCTTTCAAGCAGTGAGAACGAACAGTTGAGGGACTACGCTTTAAGAGCAGTGCAATAGACTTATAGTTCAGTACTGGTTTGAGTTATTCACTATACATATCACCTCCAAAACGCAGTTTAAACACTAAATCTATATACTCTTCATCATAAATAGACCCCAAAAGCTTGTAATTTTAGTCTCGCATTTAATTAATAACCCCAACCCCTAACAAATTCCCTACAAATCAAAGCACTTATAAACCTCATTAAGGGGTTTTGGGTTTTGGAATGTCATGCCATCTGGAGAATTTTCTTGTTTAATTAAATTCTGAATTGTCAAGTAGTTTTGAAGGACCTGGTACATCAGTCTTAGTTTTTCCTAGGAAAACCATTTTAAAATGCAACCCGTACTATCTGGCTCTAAATAAATAGTTGAAATCAAAAAAGCTAAATGTTCTAACCTAGCCTAAAAATAACTTTCAAGTAATTAATCATAAACATCAATTGTATCATGCAATTTGGAATTAATGAACAAATTAGGTGTAATTAAAAATTAAAATGGTTAAATTACAGGTTGCATCTTCACTACTACTACTATCTCTACTCATTTCTAATTCTAAGACTTCATATTACCAGAAAATTGAGGCGTTTAGTTTTGACACTTCTTTAGGGGATTTCCCACTTGCATATGTCACATTTGGTTCTGCTATTAATTAAGAAAATAGCCTTAATTTAGTGTCTACAGTTTTGTAACTCAACGAGCAATATTCCATAATCAAGAAGATTAAAATCATTCATTAAATCAAACTTTTTATGCTAATTTACATGTTCATTTTTGATTCATATAAAAATATGATAGAAGATTTTATTGTTAAAATTTTAAAATAAGTGCCTAAACACTCATATTCAAAAGCATCCAGTTTAGAACTCTCAAAATTAAGCTGAAGAAGTGATGAGTAGTTATAGATGCATATTTTTAATAATTTTATAAAATTTATTCATTTGAGATTCTTGAATAAAAAGTACAATCCAATGAGCTACCTTTATATAATAAATTATTTTTAAAAATTAAATGATCATTTTATTTTTTAAGTTTAAAATTGACAATCCTAATCTAAACAAAATACTTTAAGAAATTGCTTGAACAAACCTAAGCTTTTCACAAAGAAATATTAAAAGTCAGAGATATTTCATATGAAATACTCCCATTATACTTAAATATAGTAAGTATCGTTTCTTATTTTCCTATCTGTAGAAAGTAAAATGTTCTAATTAAATGAATTCACAGACTCGTAATTCCTCTCAATAACCAAACCAGATTAATTTTAATAATAATAATAATAATAATAGCAATAAAATCAATTTACAATTGCACTTCAAAGTAGCAACACTATCGAAATTTAAAATAACATGAGTAAAACTTAAGTGCTAGATTATTCTGACTAAAATACCATTAATAATTAGAGTAATGTAGCAGTGTAGAATTGTTATTTTCTTTAAAATAGAATTATGTTTGTTATTACTTACTATCATATTTATTATATAAATCAGGAGCTTCTTTGAGAAAATATAAATATTTATAGTTTACTCTTGCCCTCATTGTTTTTTAATGATCTTATGAGTTAAATAAGTATTTAATATAAAAAATTAATTTTGAATTAAGAATACTAATGATACATATGAAAACAAAAAAGCTAATTGTAAGTGATGTATTTTTAATTTGAAAGAAAAACTCCTAATTAAAGACTAGAAGGGTATTGAAAATATCAAAATTTATATTGGATAAATATTAATAGATAGATAGATAATAACTTGAAAGGTAAATTAAAATTAGAGATCAAAATTTAATTAGAGATCTCTATTATATAATAGTATTATTTATTACTAATATATGTGTATTAAATAGGGGCCATAATTTTTTAAAGATGGCATTAGGATTTTTAGAAATATTTACCTACCCTACTTTTTTTTGTGGAACTCCAGATTACATCGACCCAGAAGTTGTACCAGAAGCTGTTTTTTCTTAAACGACTGAATGAGAGGTCTCAATATGTGTTTTTGAAATTTTTCATGTTTTTTCCATCTCCACAAATTTCTTCACAATTAGTTTTTTTTGTCGCTCTCGTCGCTCACAACATATATTAGTAATAAATAATACTTGATAAATATTAATAATAAATATTATTAGAAAAAAGGATATTATGTTTCAAAGTTCTTAATATTTAAATTCTGAAAATTCAATTAGTTTTATATACAATTTTCATCAAATTTTCTAATCTTTATTTTTCAAAAATAAATAAGAAAGATCAAAAGCCAAAATCATCTACTCCGAATGAAAAGATCTGCGTAAAGTAAAGTTTAAAACATCATGTATCAACTAATGATGTTGTAACCTCCTCATAAATTCAAAAGAAAACGATAGTCTTAGGTCAGTAAAACAAAAATCAGCCATCGCAAAGTCATAATAAAACTAACCGAGGAAGCACTAGTACTCATGAAAACAGTAGATCTCAATCAAGACCATCATATAAACCAAAATCACTTTCGGCTAATAGTAAAATCTAAGGTGCTTATCAAATTTATAATGATGATCATTAATGACTAAAGTAAGTATAAGATGACAAGAAAAATTCAAAGTACAAAAAGAAATTAATTATTCGCATATTTATTGATATAAGTCTTGCATTTAACTATTCTTTTAAGCTTTAATGGGATCACCAGAAAGAATTATAATTCAGTTTTGGTTAAGTTACATACTTGAGTATGGAATTGGTATGAAAGTGAATGGTGTTGTAATTTAGAAAAGTTTATCGGGGAAAGCCCATAGATTTATTATTACAGATTTGAACCCAAGAACCAATTATAAAATAAGTAAGTGTGTCTCCAGCCATAGCTCAACCTTATTACCAAAAATAAGTTCAAGAAATTGGAGAGTGATCGGAGATACTGTGAGTTTAAACTTTAGACAATCAAAAGACTAGCACAACTTCTTTAAATGATGAAAGTGTTTAGAAACTCAATTAATGCTCTCAAGATGATATATAGAACTTTGATATGGATAACTCATTTATAAGTATTCAGTGAAAAATTTGAATTCCAACACAAATCGATAAGTAAATTAACTAAATCGTATTGATTGTTTCATCTTTAACAAGACCACTTACATTCACGAAAAGCAAGAATGGACTTTTGGAAAACATTTTTTCTAAGTAAATTCAGCTATCTAAGAAAATCTTATAAGTCAAACTGATTATAACTTTACTTACTCTCTGACTGTTGGATTGATTTGCACAGTGGCAACAAAGAACTCTTCTCAATCTAAGTAATAAGATAAAAGTCCAACTAAAGTTCCATATAACATAAAAAGAAAAATGAGCCACTAAAGAAAGAATTAATTGAGCAAGTATAGTTGGTTGCAAAGTTGGAGTTAAGGATTAAGCTTTGTATAGGTTTATGTAAAGAGTGTAAGCCTCGGCATTAGGAAATGCATTAGGGACCCCAGGATATTTCCAGTTAGAGAACATTGAGGGATAGAGACAGTATGGGATATTTGGGCTCTTGCAGTAATAATAATAAGAAATGATAAGCCTAGGAACGATTACTTTACCTGCAAGAGCGAGAGAGATTCAAAACAAAGAATTAAATAACACCTAAAATATTAAAAAATAAGTAGAGGTCTAAGAGAGCTTTCATATCAGACTATCATCAATTCAAGCAACCATAGAGAAAATCAAACATCATCTTCGAAAGATAAAATTCAGAGATTTGCCATATGACTCTGAGCTAATGTTTGTATGAAATATTTATATAACTAGCCTGTTATAAAATTACTAATATTTAAACATTAAACCTCTACATAAAACCTTGTAAGACCTTAATAAATTATGCGTTATAAATCTACTTTTATCAATCAGAAAGTCAATCAAACTACTGAAGAGACTTTGGGGTTTTGAATGAAGTCATAATAGAGCAGTTACTGCAATAACCTCTCAACTCACCAGATACTGATCACGTGGTCATCATAACCATGACTATGACAACGGTCATAGCTTGACCATCATTTTAAAATGCATGATTTCAGTGTTAATTCGTCGAATGACAAAACTGATGATTGTATCAAAGTGTAAAATCAATTCAATTCCAATTCGCAGTTTCTCAACAAAAGTAATATTTTATTGTAAAATCTTTCACATTTTAATTATTGTCCTGCTAGAATGTTGAGCCAGATATTTCAAGACTACTAACTTTTAACAGCATAAGCATTGCTATAAAAAAAGTTTTGATGAAGATATACATATTATCATATATTAATACAAATACATTTAAATATTTCTTTATTATATTTGATGATACAAGTATGATAAAATTATTCCAGAGTAATTAATTAAAATTAAGAAGAAAAAATGTGATGTGCATTTATTCGCCAACTCAAAATTATAAAACTTAACTTTTGAGTATGCCTGAAAATTGTTAAAATATTAAAAACATCTACAAGTAAGAAAATGTTTCGAGAGTAAAGGTATTCCTAATTTATTGTAATTTATCTAACCTTTATGTTTTAAGTAGTTCTTAATGGCACATAATTGACTGTAAAAATAATTGATATAAGTATTCTCATTTTAAGGATCATGAATGACCATCATCAGTTTCTATCATGTTATATATTTCCAAAAATTATATATAATTTAGCAATAAATTTATGATAAATTATTAAATTCATCATTAGCTAATGAATCTCACTATACTAGTCAATTAATAATGAGTGACAAATATGCTGCTATTTATATATTAAAATACAAGTAACTATCTAAATAAAAATCATTAATGTTTACTAAAATTAAGAAAACAATAATTAAAAATACAGTAGTTTAATGATGATACTTCTAAAAAAGATAATTAAAGAGAAAGTTATTAAATGTCATCAAATGAAATACATAATAAGTAATTTAATTTTATTAAATGCTGTTAATCCGTAATATTATATTGTAATACAGATAATGATAAACATGTTTGGGTGGGGCAACACCTGAGCCTATCAATGATTATTTTCTCAATTTAATATCCCCACATAAATCTTAAAATATATGTATATGGTATTTCGATGGTCAAGAATAATGATTTCGAAGTCAAAAAAAAATATTGTTGCTCACTGATGTCGATAAGGTAAGAATTATTGTAACTTTTATTGTTAAATTTCGAAAAATTTTTTTTAAATAAAAAATATAATATAACAAATGAATTTTTAGTCATATTTTAAGAAAGTAAATACCTTAATTCCATTAAAATTCAATTCAAAAATATAAAATTCATTTGTTATATTATATTTTATTTAAAAATAAAATTTTCGAAATTTAATAATAAAAGTTATAATAATTCTTACCTTATCGACATCAGTGAGTAACAATATTCTTTTTTTTTTTTGACTTCGAAATCATTCTTTTTGATCATTAAAATACCATATACATATATTTTAAGATTTATGTGGGGGGTATTAAATTGAGAAAATGATCATAGGTCCAGGTGTTGACCCACCCAAACATATTTATGACACTCATTCAATCAATATAAAATATTGAAAAATTGACAATCTATTGATATGAATTTGTTAACAAATTAAATCTTGATAAACTACGAATAAAGAATTATATATTAATGAAAAATGTTATATAATACTTTTTAAAACGGGATCAATAGAATAAAGTACCAAAATTTAAAGTAAAATATTATTTTATTTTTAATTTTTGAATGATTTACTAGATAATGCCTTAATTTGAAATATAGCCATATAACATCAATCGAAACAAGTTTATTAAAATAAAAAACCAAAGAATTACTTTTTGAATATGCTTTATCAAATAACTACTAGATGAATATAAAATAAGAACAAAAAAAAACACATTAAATTACATAAAAACAACTTGCGTATAAGTTATTTTAAATTTTAAAGCAGGCGAGCAATGGTTTTAAGCATTTAAAATACCTTCATGAATGATTTATGCCTTTTAAATATTATGATATTAATGAATACGTTTTAATTGTGAAAAATGTAAATTAAAAATTCAAATATAAATTCTAGATGAATAATCAGTCATTTTTATTGAAATTAAACTGACTTATTTTGAATTAATTTTACTATTTTAGTAGTCAATTAAATTAGTTGCTTTTGGTTTTTGTTTTTTGTTTCATTTTTTTGGAATAAAATTAAAGCATTTAGATCTATTTTGCGTAATATTATTAAACTCAAAAGCTTGGCATTATTGCTTATGGGGGAAAAGTTAGTATTAATAAATTTATTAGTATTGTATTTTTTAATCATTTTTTTATCAGTTTAAAATGTTGTTCACTTTGGATTATGGTATTAATTTATATTCTTCATTATAATATTAATTTCTGCAACTCAAGTTAATTTTATTTTATATTTATTAACACTCTCACTAACTAGAGAGAAGTATAGATTTAATAATAAATATGACTATTCTTTATAATTATAAAGGGAATATATATCATTTAAATAGTTTTTCATGACAAAATTAATTGAAATTTCTTAATTGTTTTATAGTGTTTTACTTGATCATTTCTTTAATTTATTGAATAAATTGAGATTCTTAAGACTATAGTTATATCTATTGAGTCTTTGAACATCATAAATTTTATGTTTATTCTATTCTTCAAATAGCATTCAATTATTAAATATTTTCTTAGTTGTGAATTTAATTTTTGATATTTTAGAAAAATTAAATGCCTCACTTTTGTGAATCAATAATAATAAATTATTTGTTTCAATTTTCTTAGAATATTTAGTTGATCATAGTTAAGTAAGTAGTTAATTATTTGAGTCTTAGATTTATTTCTTCATATCATCCGTTGAATTTAAATATTGAGTTATGAACAAATTGCATTTCATTTTTAACAATTTAATTTTCTTATAATTTTGTAAGTTGAAATACAAAAAATGAATATTTAGTTCTACCAGTAATTAATTCAGAGTATGATTTACCCTTCAAGTCATTTATCTTAACTGTTTCTTCTCTCAATTCATCAATATTTTAGTCATTTGTTATATTTTTATAAGTGTTCAATGGTTTCTCAGCATTTTATTCAATAAGATAATTATAATTTAACGGCTTATTATAAAACTTGAAGAAATTTTACGATTAAATTCTTTTCAAATATCTGGTCTATTAGATTTTCTTTTATTACTTAAAATAGTGGAATCTCCTAACTTTTAAACTTTTATTAATTTGTAAATTCGTCATCCACACATTACGAGCTCTAGTTATTTAGCCTTGGTTAATGGAGCTTAAGGTTGAATTATTGCTCTTTACTTTAAAGACGAACTTGAAATATGAGAAATAGCTTAATAGGTTTAGATACCTTAATCTTCTGTTAAAATTTCTTCATCAATTATTTGTTTTATATTTGTAATGATTTATTTTAACGGCTCTGCAAACAATATGCTGTAATATTCTATATTAAAATGACTTTCTTTATTTATTATTATAATAATTATAGATTTATTTTATATTCTAAATCATTTTCACTGCTGAATGATAATGTTTCAAATAATTCTTTTTAAGTTTTTGAAAACATACTTTTTTTAAATTCCGAATTTTCCTGATTAATATTATTTAATATAATTAATTAACAATGTGTCAATTGTTTTATATACATGTCTTAGACTGATTAAAACATAGAATCTTCAAATTTTTATTTTAATTGAAATAACTATTTAAATCATTATATTCTATAGAAATTTTATTTCTTGACTTAGCTCTTTTTATTCACTCAATTTTTTTAAAGAATAACTCGTTTCTTACAACAAAGTAAAGTTTTTTGAGTTATCAATGTTTAGTATCTCATAAGTATTATTTTCATGAATATTAAATAATCTTTAAAAATTTTGTGAGTAAACTCTGCTAATTATCAAAGTATTATATTTAAAAAACTTTGGAGCTTTAATTAAGAATATTAAAATTTATTTTTTATCTATGGTATTCATCTTAAATTCATTGTCAATATATTTAGCGAATTATGGTTGTTTAACTTTTTATTTAATTTCTTAAAAGGTTTAACTTTTGAGTATAAAAAAAACTATTTTTAAATATTAATTTTCCTGGAATTAAGAAATACTCAGGATATAAAATAGATAAAGAGATTCTTATAAATTTGAAAAATAAAATGAAGAGTTATTGAATTAACTATATCTTATTTGGGGGGGAAGTTCCCTGGCAAGTGGGAAGTTTCCTGGCAAGTAAATTTTATTATATATAATTTCATGATTTTTCATAAAATTACATTTAAATCAATTTTTTTAATTTACCAATTGTTTTATGGATATTTTAAACATCCTTTAAGATCTTCAAAAATATAAGTTCATATAGTTTACTATGAATTGCGTTATATAAATATAAATTGGAATCTTATAAGAAAATATTCATATTTACCATAAATCAAAATGCATTTGAACAGGAAAATTCATATTTAAAGAGATAAATTAAAAAAAATTCAGCAGAAATAGACCAATATATCTTCAATCTAGTGTAATTTAAATTATTAAAAGTTAATACTAGTTGTTAGAAATAAAAACCAACTAAAATAAAATGTTGAAGAAAAAAAAAAATAATTTACTTGCCAGGAAACTTCCCTAAAAAAAATTTTTTATCATAAAACTGGGCAGGAAACTTCCCACCCTAATTTCTTATTAATTTAGTCAAGTTACTTTTAAATATTATTTTGAATTCAGATTTATTTTTAGATTTATATTTTTCACGATTTGAATCTTAACTAACAATTATCAACAGTGTCTGTCTTTTGTTAATGACTATCAACTTAATTGTCTTTATAATAAACCACATTCTTTTAATTATCTTTAAAAGCTTGTTCTTTGTTAATTTGCTTCAAGGACCATTGTCAAACTATCTGTGAAATGTATACAATAAATCTCCTCATAAATTTTAATTCGCCGTTCCTCGACATCCTTTTCTCACATAATTCCCCTAATTTAATATTCTCTTAACATTAGGTGATAGCATTGTTTGCTATAGTTTTTCATATGACTTTGCATTTTGAAATTGGAATTTTTGCTAATTGTGTTGAAATTCCTTAAGAAAGGCATTAGATACCATCTTAGGCCTTTTTAATTACGATTTATTATTTATTATTACTGATCTTAAAATTGTATTTGCTGTATATGATTTTCATTTGCAAAATACATTTCAATAAGTTCTATAAGATAGAATGTAATTTTCAAAGTGAGACTAATCAAATCTTACAATAATGTTTTTTATCTAAATACATAACACTATAAAAATAATAATATATGATTGAATGTGGATGGATCATGCTTCATGGTTTCTGAAGGGCTGTGAATGCCGAAATGAGTTATATCTTTTATATATGTTTATTTTCTAAATGACTATCATTAAATAAATCTATTAAAATCTTAAATCCAATAAAATCTTAAATCCAATAAAATCTTCTATAAGAGATAACTGCTTTCACTTATATAATATGACTGTGACCATGGTGAACCATGACCATGGTGACCTTTATTAGAAAAAAGAAGTTATAAACGACTTTTTCATTATTTAATTGCAAGTATGATCTTTTGCTAATGTTTATAAAAATTTTGTTAACAATAATAATTAACTTTGTATGTAGTTGAGAAGTACCTATCCTATCCAATGTGCTTTCTCATTCATGCTTTCTGTATCTTGCCTAGAATATTAAAATGACAAGAATACCAATGTTTACTTCATCTTATTATGGGTATTTATTCATACGCACAAGTAATATTATACAGACACTGTTTTTATCATATTCGTCTTTGATGTTTATCTTGATAATTGCTATTGATGCTATGTTAATAATAAATCCTTCTCTAGTGTCTACCGTTTTTACTAGCTAATCTTACGTTCATATCATTACACTATGGATGCTTCTTTTTTAGGATACTTTTAGTTTATTGATCATGAAATCACAATCATTCCTGCAACTTAAGCGTTATCATTTTAATTAGGTTTTATATGATTATTTAAATCATTTTTTTTTAAATAGTCTGAATATTTATCTTTAACACAATCTTTAATATATATTAACTATATTCATAGGTAATTTTTACAAAATAACTTTTATTTATCTATTTAAATTAGCCAATAAGATCCATTACTAGCTAATGAATGGGATTTGCTATACTTTATATATTATATATATATTATTATATATATATATATATATATTATTGATCTCCCATGCTTTCTTTCTTCTTAAGGAACTTTAATTTATGTTGTTTGTATTTGATCCTTTGTTTTGGACTTTGTAACTCAATCTGTGTTATCTTAATTTGATTGTAACTACTCTTGATTAGTTTATTCTAATCTTTAAAGTTCTTACACTAAATTTACTTATTAATCTTTACTAAAAATTAATAATTATTATTAATAATCTTCTTATTGATATGACTGTAAAGAATTCTAAACAATCCTATTTTTAATATATAATCTCTCATACAAGGCTTTTATATGTTGGGTGCTTATAATGAAAATATTGCTTTTTCTCAGCTTATTACGATCACATTAAAAGTACTTTCTGAATATTTGTTTTTATTAAATAAAAAGTATTGCTGTTTGTGTTTTAAGCGATATTTGTGTCTAGCTTCTTCGAAGGAACTCAAGATAAAGACACTAACACAAGATGGTATGAGTTATTTAATTGTCTTATGATAAAATTAGAGAAGTTCTTTCATATTTGTATTAGCGATTTAATAATTATTAAAATATCATGAAGATAAATTTATCAAAACTTTTGACTATTCTGGTAGAACATGTAAAAGAACAAAACACATGCTCCTGAACATATATATATTGATAAATCAAATATATAGTAGTTATTGTCCTAATATTTATGGTATTTATACAGTTTTAATGAATTAAAGAATATCCATCTATGAAACACATCCATAAAAAATTATTTATAGTGGTATTTTAAAATATATTAATGAGAATTGTAATATTTTAAAGCTCGTTGCTTCATTATATACTTCTAAATTACAAGATAAATGAATTTAAAAATTAACTTTAAGATTTTAAAGGGAATTTTAAGCAATAAAATGATACATTATTAATGTATAGCATAAAAAGTCGTCTTAAAAAGATTTAACAAGTTATAAATAAAAATAGGGAAATTATTCTAATATACTAGACAATAAATATAAATATGTTTTATTTGTCGTCGATTGAATATTATAAATTAAAAGCATATGATTGCTAAAATTTCATAGTTCAACTATTCATATGCCCTTTAATTTTCTCTAGAATTTTTTTAATTGAACCCCTTTATCGATAGATATGAAGTTTAGTAGTAAAGAATGAATTAGTTTTATAGATTTTCATCCCAAGCACTATTGGATGATAACCAAAGGCTTCTGATGATTAACGAATTTAATAATTCCTCAAAGGATATATGCCAGAATAAGTATAGGTCATTGATTGTTCAATATTATACTCAAGCAAGAAATGACAATAAAACAACAAAAAGTAATAATATTACTCTATAAAATTGATTATTAATGGTGAAGATTGGGATAAAAGAATCAACGAATTATCATTAATTAAAACTAATGAAATTATATATTTATATAAGTCTTAAGTAGATGGTTGAGTATATTAGCCCATAAAAATCTAGAATCTAAATATCAGTTCTAATCGATTTATCAAAACTCATTTTGATTAAATCTTTGGATTTTTAAATAATTAGAAATAGTAAATGAGTTAGCAGATGGCCATATTTAGAAAATTGATATTATTGGATGTGATTATTCACATTTTAAATCAAGCATATAATTCAATTGATTACGATAATGTTAATGAATTCAAAAAATATTTTAATAATCAATTTTTATTTCTCTGTGAATTAATTAAGAATATGCTCTAAATTTTAATGGATAAAATCATTTTTATAAAAGGCTGATTGATAGGAGTTTGTAAACAAAAAATAAAGCTAACAAGAAACACAAATAGCAACAATTACTACTTAGATTATAAAGAAAGTTTCCTGAATTGTCAAAAATTAGAATAGTATTAAAATGATATCATTATCATATTTAATTTTTAATTTAATGTCAATTGTTTAGACTTTGTTATTTAATATTTTTTATTAAATTCGCAATTTGTTTTAAAATGATAAATCAAAATATGAATAATAAAAACTTTTAATACAATATTATTCTAGAAATAAACAAAGGCAACTTCTATTGAAACTAATACTATCTCCTTATTTTGCATTAAAATATAGAATAACTTTGTAAATTAATTGTTGATGAAATCTTTTGGAATAAAACGAAATTAAATATTCTATAGTTTAAATTGATGTGATATCTGTGTTAGTATTGACAATTAAAGTATGTTATTATTATAATTATACAAGGATGTTAATATATTACAAAATGCTTTGGATGAGACTTATTTGAAAAAAAATCCTAATTTTAGATATTGCTATCCCATTTTTAAATAAAAGATAAGCTTAAATTAACAAAGTTAATCAGTGCTAATGTTTCAAACAATCAAATAAATGAGAATTACCAAATATTAAGTTATTATAGTAGTTTAGAGAGGATTTTAATTCACTCAATTGTATTAAGCAATTTATTTCAAGAAAAAAAAATATATTCAATAAAGAAAATTAAAAAGAAAATGGTATATATTATACTGATAATTTCTTAATTAAATTAAGATTTTATTTGGAATTATGTAATTTCGAAATAATAAGATAATAATTATGGCTTAAGAGTTTGAATAAATGAATTATGCTGCTCATTTAATCAAAATAATCATATTCTTAACTTATTTTATTGAGCCAACATTTTAATATTTAGAAAATGACTTATAAATACTCGTGTTATTTTGTTAAATTGCATTTGCATAATAATGTAATTGGATTTAATTAAAAGAATTAATTTCGCATAAAGTAATAGTAAGAGGTTTAGGATAAAATGGAAAAGATATTAAATCAAAATAAGGAACTTTATAAAAAATAATAAGGAAAAAATAATTTTTATAACAAAAAATTGATTAAAAAAGAATCAAGTCAATTGATAAAAAAGATGATTATTAGATTATATAATAATTCTTTCTATAATAAGTTGTTATTAATTTAATTTTTATCTTTATAAAAAAAAAGGTACAAATTTAAATAAAAACCAAAAAAGGTAATAACTAAATTTATATAAGAAATTGATTTTAAAAAGATTTTTGTAAGAATTACAAATCAAAGATTATCAATTACTATATTCAATCATTAATTTATTCATTAAGATTTATAAGATAAGACTGCGTTTTCAAAAAGGAAAAACTATTCGACACCCCAAAACAGTTATTGACCTCTACAAACCATTCTAAGATCCTGAATTCTTGGTAATCACAAAACGTACTTCAACTTAATGATATACATATTTAAATATACAATATTTTCTTTTTTTTAATTTCTTTAATTCTATTTATTATTTATTTTACTTTGAAGAATAATTTTATCGTTTAACAGTTATAGTCTTGTTATATTTATTTATTATAATATTTAAAATATATTTACAATTTATTAATATTCATATATTTTTCATATTACTTTTGTTATATAATTTTATACTTCAATTAATATTAAAATATATAATTTTTTTTACTTTTCTAATGCATTTTACATTTTTTAGTTAAATATTAAATAATATTTTTTATACAAAATACAAATTTATAGAGAATATTAAATTAAATTATCAATAATATGATCTTTACGCTTAATCATCTCTTGCTTTGATATAATATAAATAATTAGTTACGAGATACTATTAATTAATTTAAATTATTTTTTTAAGTATTTTTACTTGAATTATAATACTTTATTGCTATCTTATTATATAGTATTATAGGGTATAAATTTTTATCACTTTAATATATATATGATAGTATAATTGATGTCATTTCTTTGTTTAGCAGATTTATCAATACAATTAATGAATTTAATATTATTTTTGGCAAGATTTTATTCTATTAAACCTTTTAACTTATTATGACAGAACTAAAAGTTTTATCTTTTTTTTAATATTAAATTAAATGCTCATAAAAATTTTACCATTTTATTGTTAATTATATATAAAGAATTTGTAATACTTGAAAGTTATATATTGAGTAAAAATTTAAACATTTACCAAAATTTAGAAATCTATAAATCCAAATTTTTAGAAACATATACTATGATCAATGGTTTTACAACTTTAATAATCATTATTAATTTTGAATGGAATATTTATCTAGAGATTTTAAGTAATCTAATACTGGTGCTAGATGGATACGACCTGGCCTGCTACTGTTGGCCTGTAAGTCTGGCAGGTGACCGTACTGAATGTAAAACCCATGAGATGCAGGAGTTCGTCTTGATGAGTGAGAATCTTGCCGCGGAGGGAGGTTGGAGGCTGGCTTAGGCTAGAGCAAAGGTTCGGATATCAAGTCACCAGTTGAAAATCTGAAGGACATCCACTGCATTCTTTAAAATCCTCAGTTTCAAAAGTTTGGCTTTGCAACATCTATGAAAACAATAAATCAGCTGACGAAACTTTAGTATTTGAGAAATTTGCTGAACTATATGAACTCGGTTCACCTCCTCAAGATTTAATGAAAAAGTTTAGAGATTAGGGCTCTGGATCGCATTAGCATTTTGAAAAATTGGAGAGGATAAAGAACGGACTCAGATTTCCAGTTGAAATGTCCCAGATTTGCAATGGCTTTGAGTTAGACTCTTCATTGAGAATTCAGCAAAAATAACATTGGCCTAATAAAATCCGCACCTTAATTAGTGTTCAATAAACTTTTGTAAAATTGCTAATACTAATCCTTTTTATATTAGTTTTGCCTTCAGTATTTAAGTATTTATTTCCGCACTCCAACCCTAACGAGGGCTATTTTGAGTTAGAGTGCGGTTTAATTCTAATAATTTAATTAAAAGAATTATTAAAGGATAAAGATAATTTTTTACATCAATTAAATTAAAATACTGGTTATTTTTTAAAAAAATAATTTATAAACTTATAATTTGAAAAATCTCTAAATTATAGCACGCTTTCTATGTTTTCATAAAACATTTATAATTGTTAAATTTTTATTTAAAATATACAAATTATTCAAAACATGATATGCTTCTTCATCCCCCATCCTTATAACTCTGCTCTAAAGTATTATTTTTCAAAGCTACATTAGTTCACAATTTCCCAAAAGTATTCTCTGTTAAGTAACTTTTCCTATTAATTGCTGAGAATACAATATCTCAAAATGGTTCCTTCAGGGATATTGTAATTGTATTTTATCAATTCTTAAAGGCTTGTTTTAAATCTTGGGTTTTAAATGTAGCAATTGAAGCCTTCTTTCCCTTCCATAAACATAAACATAATCATAGCAAAGCTATAATAATCTCTAAAATAGTCTCCTTTCCTCATTGAATTATTCTAGGGGTGTTGGAATGGTGAGTTTAAATCTTCACCTCCTTTGCTATTCTCTTCAATTGAATTACTATGCTCAAATCCTTTAATGTTCAATTACTTAAAGTCTTTAGTCAGAACAATATTTTATGGATTAATGTTATTATGAATGTAGCCAATTGAGTGAAGGTGAACAATTGCAAAAAATAATTTATTAATTATAAATCTTTTCTCAGATGGGGTTAATTCTCTTTTATTAAATAATTCTTCAAGAGTAAAATCAAGAGAATTAATTTCAATTGTCTCGCAATTTTCAGACAAGGATAATCGCTCAATTTCTACAATTCTATGAACATTCTTTTGCATGGCAGTATATATGATTTGTATGTAAATGTCAAATTTTGATTAATTAAATTTATCATTTTTCAGGTATTAAAAAGGGAAAATGACTTGTGTTTTTTTTGCAAATTTTTTTTCATGAATTTAGTTTAGTCTTAAAGGTTTTAATTATTTATCAATTACTGCTCTTTCAATCCAGAATGTTATAAGTTTTAAATTAGCAGGATTGAAACCAGAGAATTTGGAATATTAATTATTTGCAAGTTCTGTACTTTTTTTTATGTGATGTTCCCTTAGAAGTCTCCAATCCTCTTTGTATTATAGTTATTTTATTTGTCTGTCTTTTTCTTATAAAAATCATTTTTCCTAATTTTGAGTAAAATGTTCATATTTTAATAATTATTTATCATCCCAATCTTAGTCAGTGTGATCAATTACGTAGTGTTTTTTAATCAAATGAACAGAATTTTATGGCTCTTAACAAAGAATGCATATATATTTATTATCTGATTTTTATAGTCTTCGATAATAAACTTTGTTTTTATGGCTGTTTTATTTATGAGAAGAGTATTTACTGTAAGTTGTAAAAGTTTTAGCACAATCTTGAATTTTACATTGATAGATTTTGGGAGGTTTTGAAACTAGCAGATTATCAGGATAATACTCTATTTTAAAAATATTTTGCACAATTGATTATTATTTTTGCAAATTTTGGCTATTCTTGGACAGTAACTTTTCAGATTCACAAACATCAATTTACAAATTGGTCAAATAATGACCTTGGGCATTGATTTTTCTCCGTTTTGAAGAATTTTACCTTAATTCAAGGTTATCTAGTTTTTTCTTTTATTTCTTATTAAGCATATTATGTTCCATTGCTTTCTTTTACATAAAAATATTTTAATTAATTATAATAATTATATAAAATTAAGAAAATAAATAAATCACTCAGAAGTTTGTATTTAATTTTTACAACTTCTGACTTTGAAAGTATAATAATTAAATATTAAAAAATTGATTATCAAAATCATCAATTGAAGTTAATTTATTATTTTTTAAGTTGTTTTATTTTTAATTAAATTCAACTTTTAAAAATGAAATGTTATTTTTCAAATATAAATTTATTAAGTTATAAAATATGGCATAACCCTAGGTATGCTTAATTATTTTTCTTAAATTAGAAACATTTTTATAATTAATTACTTTTTTTGGTAATTTATCCTTGGAGTAAATTGAATAATTAGTATATAAAAAATTGAATTTCGTTTTTTATAAATGAATTAAAATTTATAGATGCATTAAAAACGTAGATTTGGTGAGGATATGGTATAATTGACTCCTGATGAACTCATTAACAAATTTAGGTGTAAAAATGATTTATATTAATACTTATCATTTTAAGGTAATATATTTTATATTAAACTATTTCTTAGTTGGTTTGTTTCTACCTTCAATGAGTAATACTAGAATTGACTTTTTAAGAGATGTAATTAATGGTAATAAAAAGGCTTTAAAAATAAATGAAATTAAAAACATGGGAGTTCCAAATTACCCAGAGTTATCACTAAATAATATACTCGAGTTTGTAAAAGATGATTAAAAATTTATGGCATACTTACCAAATACTAATAAAAAGGGATAAAAAGCAAGGATTGAAAAAGATTTTCTTTTAGGTTTAATGAGTACATTAAGAGAAAAAGATCTCAAGTAAATGGTTTAAGATGCCATAACGGTAAGACATGGTGGAGGGGAATAATAGAATCATAACCATACAATTTTGGAAACACCAGAGTGGGCAAAGCAGTTGAGAGAGTACCCATTTGTCTCAAGTAATTAATATTTTTATTTTACTCATTATAGAGAAAAGAGGGAGGTCTATCTTTTTAATGCAAGATAGAAAGCTTGTGATGAACAAAAAAATGTAAAGATAGATGAAATAAAAAATTAGTTCAAACGAAAATATTTAGGACCCAAAAACACAAAATAATTTAGCAACAATAGAACGATGAATTTTAAGAGGATGAAGAATCTAAAAGCGATGGAATGGAATATCAAAATGTATAGCATAATAGTTAGCAAATTTAATCAAATAGATTTAATATATGATTTTATTAATTCAATTAATATTCAAACTTAATAGCTAAACTCCCTTTTTAGCAATATTTTGTGCGTGTTTATTGCTTGTGTTATTGATTGATTCATTAATTAATTAAAAACTATTAATTATCTAATTTTATAATAACTTTTATGCAATTATCTTTCTGTAATTCTGTTTTATTAAAGCCCAATAATTTTCAATTGGGTTGAATTATGGACTGTAAGGCAAGTTATATAGCAGTGGGATATTATTTTAGAAGCAATACTCTTTTGTTTCTCGAGAGTGGTGAATTCTAAGATTATCGAGAAATAATGCAAATTTTTTGCCATGTTAGACTTAGGACAACTCTTAAATGAATTGAATTAAGTCTTATTTTTTAATTGAATTTTCAGTCACTAGGTAGTTTACTAGTCCACATTCTTCAGAAATACCAGCAATTACAGCTGCAGTTTTAACTTAATCTCTATAATCTACTAATTCATAATTCTAATTTTTTAACCTCCAAGATTTTTTTAGAACTAACTTCTTTGAAAATATTGCTTCATCAATAAAAATCACTGTATACCCTTATTCTATTACAAGGGATAACTTATTCATTAATTCATGCAGCTAAATTAAATTGTCAAAGTGGCTTTATTTTCTAATCTTAGGTTGAATTCTTAGCATTTTGTATTTCACTTGATATTTTTTATAAATCTATCTTAAATATGATGGAGAGATGCTAACCTAAGGAAATTTTCTATGAAATAATATTGCCCTGTCTTAAAGTGAGTAAGCCGTCCAGTTTATTAATGTTTGTGGGGATAAAATATAATCAATATGCTCTTGAGTAAATTTAGATTTTTTAACTTTATTAGCGCATTTAATTTGTTTTGATTAAGTTATTGTGGATTTCAAAATTTTCTATATTTTATATCGAGAAGTTTTGAAAAACTTTTCCAACATTCTTAAACTGATAATAGATTTAGACATAAATTCTGGATTATCTGTCCCATATCTTAATTAAGAATATATTTACATCTAATTCATATTCTTAAGCATACACTTATTAAAGTGAACTTTCATTTTTATTATTATCCTTTAATAATTCTTTTAATTAAATTATTAGAATTAAACCGCACTCTAACTCAAAATAGCCCTCGTTAGGGTTGGAGTGCGGAAATAAATACTTAAATACTGAAAGTTGGCAAAACTAATATAAAAAGGATTAGTATTAGCAATTTTACAAAAGTTTATTGAACACTAATTAAGGTGCGGATTTTATTAGGCCAATGTTATTTTTGCTGAATTCTCAATGAAGAGTCTAACTCAAAGCCATTGCAAATCTGGGACATTTGAACTAGAAATCTGAGTCCGTTCTTTATCCTCTCCAATTTTTCAAAATGCTAATGCGATCCAGAGCCCTAATCTCTAAACTTTTTCATTAAATCTTGAGGAGGTGAACCGAGTTCATATAGTTCAGCAAATTTCTCAAATACTAAAGTTTCGTCAGCTGATTTATTGTTTTCATAGATGTTGCAAAGCCAAACTTTTGAAACTGAGGATTTTAAAGAATGCAGTGGATGTCCTTCAGATTTTCAACTGGTGACTTGATATCCGAACCTTTGCTCTAGCCTAAGCCAGCCTCCAACCTCCCTCCGCGGCAAGATTCTCACTCATCAAGACGAACTCCTGCATCTCATGGGTTTTACATTCAGTACGGTCACCTGCCAGACTTACAGGCCAACAGTAGCAGGCCAGGTCGTATCCATCCAGCACCAGTTTTAGATTACTTAAAATCTCTAGATAAATATTCCATTCAAAATTAATAATGATTATTAAAGTTGTAAAACCATTGATCATAGTATATGTTTCTAAAAATTTGGATTTATAGATTTCTAAATTTTGGTAAATGTTTAAATTTTTACTCATTCTCAAATTTTTATATATCAAAATTTATTTTAAATAAAAATATACTTTTAATTCCATCATTCTTAAATTAGTATCGAAGTGTATATAATTTATAAGTATCAAGCCCTAAATAAAAAAAATTAAAACATAAAATATTTATTTATTGAGGTATTTTTCACTTTAGTCATTAAACGAAAGAAATTTGGGTAGAGGAGTAAACATAGTT
This sequence comes from Oxytricha trifallax, assembly GCA_000711775.1. Classification (NCBI taxonomy): domain Eukaryota; phylum Ciliophora; class Spirotrichea; order Sporadotrichida; family Oxytrichidae; genus Oxytricha; species Oxytricha trifallax. The sequence continues at coordinate 55,544 of ARYC01001473.1, read as the reverse complement.
TTTTTTTTAGAAGTAATAATAAAGATACATTCTTAGTCCATTAATTTAAAGATTTTTTTTATGATTTCATCTCATTAATCATGAATGCATTGAATTTCATTCTCTTTTAAATAAAACTAGCTTTAAAGATTGCAATGAAGTTTAAATAAAGAAAAGCCCTTAACTGTGAAGGTTAATTATAAAATCGCAGAAATAACACATAAAAATCTGAGGAGTGATATCAATTTTAATGATTATGCAATCAAAATTTAAAAAATTACACTATTAAGTATGGTGTGTATGCAACTGCTTAAATTATGTTGAGACTTTCGTTGGATATAGATAACAAAGATAGTTAGTATTACTTAGAGTCATAAATAATTCGTTTCCTTTAATAATAAATCTTAATCTTTTTTATTAAAATGTAATAATAAATTAGCCTTCAAAAAACCCACAATAGAGTCAATAATAAAGAAAAAAGCGATTTAACTTTAGTAAAGAATTATTTTATTGGAAATTTTAACTGTAAAAATTAAGCAAGAATCTTTATTAATGAGTAATTACAGTCAATATAATACAAGAAATTAGTAATAATTTACAGCAATAAATCAGGTTAAAATTACCGATAATAATAATAATAATAATAATAATAATAATAATAATAATAATAATAATAATAATAATAATAATAAATTTACTATAAAGATTAATTCAATTTTTGATATTAAACAGATTTATTTAGTTAGTTTTCAGCTAAAAAGTCTTGTAGTATAATAATTATAATATTAATAATGTTTTCCAATTTTTAACTAGCTTTTTAAAATTAAAATATAATGCTCCCCTTTTCACAAATATTAATTACTTAATTTATTACTTTGTATTTGGCATTAGGCATATTATAATCCTATTTTAGATAATTGCTATAATGTTTTATTCCCATTTATTCTCACAATTAATAATACATTTACAACAAAAGCTTATAACAATACAATAATATACTAATTAATCAATGTTTTCATGAATATAAAATATCCCATGAAATTTAATGATGAAATAGAATTAAATGACTCCCTTAATTTACCACAGTTAAAATCTGGCGCTTTTTACCTTATAAACTAAGTTTATGTTGATATTTAAAAGAGATTAATATCTCTACATGAAAATAATTAGTTACGCTGATTCGTAAATTTCAAAGGGTAGAATATTCGTAAATTTATGATTGACATAGAATTAAAAGAAATAAACAATTTAGCAGTGAAGATTATGCTGATTTTGTCAGTAATATTTTTAAACATGGTATTTAAATTTTGGAGTTTGCAACTCTCAAAACAGTCTTGTAAATTATTAAATTCTAGAATGAATCCTCAATAATTTTTATTATTATAAATCAAAATATATCTCTTAAATACATTAAAACATATACGTGGACAATAGAAATAATAATACATATAAGAATGAATAATCCAATATAATTACTGGTTAGGAAAATAGTATTATTTTATAAATCTTCTGGGTGTTTTGATCTTGAATTATATTAATAATTTTTTCTATCATTATTATAGTTAATCTCATGCATTTTTAAAATCTGTCAATATATCAATAATTTATCTAGCAATTTAATATTCCTTCAGCAAAACTATTCTTCAATTGTTGATTAGTTACTAAGTTTATTTCAATTAGAAACATGCTATTAATTAACCACCTAGAAACTTAAATTTAAGAAAAAAAGTAAATATAAATAATAAAACAACCTCTCCTGAAAGATTCTACAATTTGTTCAATTATAGTATTGATTACTCATTCCAAATATATAGTAATTCCTCAATTATTTGTAATCATTCTAATAAACAACATTCAATAGTATCTATTTGATGTGCTTGAATCTATAAAGTATTAATGTCCATATTTATTTCTTTAGATTTCATTAAATTCAAGCAAATAAGTAGTATATACTGATGTAAATATATAACTAAAATCTTTACATAGCAATTAATTTAGGTCACATTATCATAAGTGAAATCTCATTAAAAACTTAACAAATGTAGGCTTTAGCTAAATTCAACTTGCCAAATCATGGAAGTAATACAGTGTCTGAGATTGATGCTTCTATTAGCAAATAAAATTTTATTTATCTACACATTAATAATCAGCAGCAGTAAAAGTGGATTATTATAGTATAAGAATTGTTATTGATGGTAATGATTTGAAGAGTGAAACATTTACAAACTCAATTAATATCAACATTTTGTCACTCTACAAAATATTCAATTTTATCGAATCAGCCTCTGGATATAATTTAAATAAGATATTTACGCATACATACAAAGGCAGTAACAAAATTGAATCTAATTGAAGCAGATACAACATACTACCAAAACCTGTTTTATTAGTTTCTTTAAAACTTCAAAGTAAAAAATTAATCATTGGAAAGAATTAAGCTATTCAATTATACAAATGCTAATTGTATATCGATAAGTCAAATCTATTAAAGAAAAACGCTTAAATTTTTATTTTTTTTCTTCTTCCTCATATCATCGTCTTCATCATCTTCAATGTAATTTTTCTTCCCAATCTGAGTCACTTTGCTTATAATCTTTCTAGTGATTCTGTGATCATAGCAGGCAGGATAATTAAAGTTTCTATGTAGATTATTTTTACCTATTTAGCAATAAACCAAGCTCTACTGGTTAAGATATTATATTTTTTAAAGCTTAGTTTTATCTAAAATTTCTCATTGTATGTTATGACTATTACAGAACAATTAATCTCAATCCAAATTTAATGTATTTTACTCCCAAATGCTATTGAAAAATCTAAAGAAAACATGCTTAATGCAAAGTTAGCAGCGACATTTTCAATTAATTAGAATTGGTTACTAGCACAAATCATATGACTATTCATAAATAAATGCTGTGTAAAATACAGTCAATCCAAATAATGTTGTTAATTTCTATTAGTCCCATAAGTCAATATATTAATTACAACATTATATCAATAATATCTGTAAGATATATTCCCAACAACAATTAAGATATAGCTAAGTCATTAATTACTCAAATATTAAACGATTGGTAATGTGTAAGCGACCGATGAGAGATTTATAATAAAAAGTGGTGTCAGGCATTTTATAAAATAAAATAGAATTAAAGTTTAAAAAATGATGTTAATAACACCAATTTATAAGTTATCAATTGCCCTTTCTATTAAATGCACACAAACAATGCTAATATTTATGCAAATAAATTTTAGGTTTCCATAAAACATTTAATTGAGAATTCGTTAAAAATCTCAGAAGCTACCAACTAAATACCTAATCTTATTTATTTGAAAGTTTTCATCGACTATTAATAATCTTCAGCAATATTAAAAGGCAGATATTTCTTGATGAATTACTAGCGAATATAGTGGAGTTTGTTTTATTTGAAATGCTCTAACAATTTACTTTGATGGCTCTAAAACATATGAAGAAATTATTAAAATTCAAAAAAAAATGGATTTAGTTCACAATTATTGTTATGCTGAAAAATAATAAGAATGCTTGATGGTTTTTATCAAAGGAAACTAAAAATGGTTGTGTTTATCTGGATTGCCTTGAGTGCCTAAACCTCTTTAGACAACGACATCAACTAATTATCAATTCAAAACATAAATTAAACTGAAATAAGAGAAGCAAACCTTGACTTTGTTGCAAGAATTCTAACTTGTTATCACTAGTGCTCAGATGTGTAGAGCAATAATTTACCATTAAATTATGCTGTAATAATTTAACAAATTTTAATATTTTAAAAATAATTAATTTGTATATTTTACTATTAGCATATATTTAAACATATTGTGCTTAATTGATATAACGATATACAATATAATGTGACTTGATAAACAAATAAAATATACTGTATTTTACTTGGAGAGAAGTGCATTATGATGATAATACAAGACAAAAGAATTAAGGAAAACAAACGAATATAAAGTCCAGGAGTTGTCAGAAATGAAAAATAATTTTAAAACAATACAAGAAATAATGAAGAATAACGTCATATCTAACATAACATTAAATAGTACTACAGGTATTAATATATCAATTATATTATTTAAATAAGTATTTTATGACAAATTTAAATATATAAAATCAAAGAATCTAAGCAAACACTATTTTTATTTGTTGATTCATTAGTGGAATTCATAATACTTTTTCAAAATGAGGTCCAGGAATTAAGATGCCGAAACTATAAAAAATTTAATTATAATTTCAATATGAGCATCTGGACAGAATGATAAGAATTCACTTATGAGCCTGTCCTCAAAAATATGATAGCCGGAATTGCATACTTCTTTCTGATCTGTAATTTATATAATTATAATTGTCTTCCCTTTAAATTATAATAAACCACTTCATCAATTACAAAGTTAATTTTTTTCAAATAGGATTTCCAATGGTGGATTATGTCGATTCTGTAATAGAAAATTTGAATAACTTAATTCTGGTTATAGAATTTCAATTGAAATATTAAATATAAAGTTTGAGAATATTTTCAAACTAGAAGTTAATTATTAAATTATAAAGTTAATTGTTAGGTGGTACCAACCACTTGGGATTTTCTGATAGAGCTTTCTACTACACTAAGGCCTATCGAGGGCAGGTAGAGGGTTGCTGGGCGCAACGCATTAGAGACCAGTCGGCGGGGTTCAATCTGTCAGATCCTAGACTCCTCGAGTGAGCTGAATCCTAAGATTTCCCTGCATTTAATGAGTCTATTGGCTTGAGTTCAGTTTCCTAGGTAATAGGGAGCAGGATCAAGGTACGCTCTGCCATTGAAAACGAGAAGACGAAAACCATTGAAGTCAACGATAAGGATTTTTCTCCCACACCGGGTTAGGGTGCTGAAGCTACAACAGCGAAGGATAGGGATTACGTTTCCCAGCAGCGGTGGGACCGGTAAGCGTTTTTCTCCATCTTCTGTTATTAAGTTGGATCTCACGAGCTCTGCCCCAGGTACAAACTGTGGTGACATCTTGATTTTGGGAGAAGACTAGGTAATAGCGAGATTGGTTTTTTCGGAGTTTTCTACTTCATGAATGCCACGTCACGGAACTTGCCACGTCAACTCACTCAGATACGTCTACGTCACGACTAAGATTGATGGTTTGATTTTAGTATTAAACAGTGATATGTTAAAACTTATTTGATTTTAAATAATTTACTAATCTAGAAGTTGAGTTCCCTTCTAATATGTTTGTTAAATTGTTTTTTTCTTTGTTATATTGTTTTTATAATACAATACCAGGATTTAGAAGTTTATGAAGATATAATTATTATATCTGTAAATTATTAGCAAATCAAATATAAAATTAATTGTAAATTTACTAAAAATTTAAGATAAATCTTTTACCATCTCAGAATTATCTAAAAATCTCAAGTAAATAAAAAATGATTAAATATATTTTTTAATAACACCATATTTTATTAATTCTTATTGCAATATTAATAACTATGCTAGTAACTAAATGTGTATCAATATTTTAATATTTCTATCTATTTATTTTAATTATAAGTCTTTTTGATTATCTCAAATAAATGGACATATCATTGAACCCATTATATAGCTGCATTTTGCCGAATAATCTGAACGAATATAAACATTTCTGTAATCATTGATCCGATTATTCACAAATCAGATGAATTTCTCATAGGCGCTTCACATTTTCCTAATGTTATGACACATTTTGCTCAATAGAACACAGTTTTGTGTTAGAATTCTATAAGTATTTGTTAAAAAGTGTATTAGTAAAAAAGGTATTAATAAAATTACATACATTGATTGTTTTTTAAACTAGTCAAACATGAAAATAAACATAAAGCTCTTAAAAATATAAGTAGATTTATCATTAAAATTTAACTAATTAACTTTTATTTGGGAATATTTGTTTAACTTTCTAATGAAAAATTTTATATTTAAAATAATGAATTAAAAATTAGTTTCTCTTATATTGTGAATTTTATTGAACAAATCAGCTTTAATAAACCATTATTTAAATATAGCAAACCAATTTTATTTGAGCTAAACCAAATAAACCAGTATTTTCTAGAATTAATGCATTAAATTCAATGGGAGCTATTTTTAATAAATTTAATCAATTTCATAGATACCTGATATATTTAAAATATATTGACATGCTGCTTAGCACTAGTTTCATTCATTTTGATGAAAATTAGTTTATCATATCTAGTATATTTTAATTATGTTATACACCTATCTCTAGATTATTTTTAACCATAAGTTAGTTTCATCAACATCTATAATTCTATTGAGTTTATTTAAAAGTACAATTTTAATAGTAAAATCATAATTTCAATTATGCATCAAGAGTTAAAAAGTTTTTAAATTGTGTGTTATATTCCTCCAATACTTAAGGTCTAAAGCCAATCTAATTATAATCAATGGTGCTCCATAGATATTTTAGAGTATAGTCTCATCATGTGGTTTCAAAAATATTTCTCATTACCTAGAACATGGCTATTGGTCTATTCTATAATATTGTAGTAATAATTTCTGTTTTTGATTTAATCACTTGATTTGCGGTATTTATCTATGGCTGTAATTTTGTTTCGATTTTATCAAAGCGTCTTTGTATAATATAAACGATCATTCATAGTATTTTTACTCAAAAATCTATATCTATTGTTGTGTGATCCTAGATTTTTGTCTTTAGAAAAGTTTTTCTTTAGATTTCATAAATTGTGTCGTTTAGTAAATCTGTAGCATTATGTTCTATCTGGAAATAGTTTATCAATCCTTAAATGGGGCTTATTTGGCAAAGTTTTATAGTAGCATCATGCAATTTTGAGTTCAAGTAATTGTTTATCATATTTGATTCTTCTTAAGTATGATATCCTATGTTTTTTCTATAAATTAAGTTACTTACTTTGAATTTCCTTTCATCCATAAATCTTTTATGGTTTGTGCATAATTTCTTAATGTTTTCCTAGGTTTTATTCTTATTATTACATAAAATTCTATTGATATAATATTGTATCAATTATATTCAAGTCCCATTTGTGACTTTGGAAATTACTTGTTATGAATTTATAGTTGGGATAACTTAATAAAGACTAAAATTTTTAAATAGCAGCAAAGTGGGCAGAGGCTAATTTTTGCCGACTAGTTAAATTATTTAATACAATTCAAAGAAGTCGATTACAGAATTTAATGGCAGTCAATTTCAATAACAAATCAATTGTTATAGACATGTTCGGTTGCTTAGTTAAAATCCTAAGGTACTATTTATTGTGATTATTCTTTTCTTTTTTCTATATCTTCTACCAAAACTTCCTTATATTCGTTGAATTATCAAGAAATTTATAAGTTATAAATTAAACTAATATCAATGAGACTAAATTCCAGCGAAAGATGTTAAGATTTCAACTCTTTGAGAAATCAACATTTATGCTTCTTGCTTTATTATGTTAGCAATTAATTTGCAGCAGATACTTTGTAATCATCTTAAGTAAAGGGCTTCTACTAATTACCAAAAAATGTTCCACGAAAGGATAATTAGACTGATAACATTTGAAGATACTATCTTGTTGGTTCTATTAAGTTCAACATAAACTTAATGATATTTTGATTTAAAATATAACCAAATGAGCCCAAACCTAAATTCAAAACGAAACTCAATTAACTAACATTAACTCATATATAAATATAAATTTTCATGTCTTTTAATTGAAAATTTATGGATAAAAAACATGTGCAAATCTTAAATGACTGAAAATGATGTCAAAATGTACAGACAAAAATAAAAAAACTAAATATAATGGAAGCAAATGAAGAAAAAAGCTCAAACAACAGAGAAACCCAAATAAAATTAGAATTTAAAGAAAAAGATGGAATTGAGGACAGAAGCTCTCTTAAATAAAGAAACATGCAAAGATTCATTCCATTCTAAAAATATCTGTTCGGCAATCAGTTTGGACCGCGATATTAGTTAATTATAATTATTTGTATATTTAATTATGATAAAAAAATAAATAATTTTTTCATTTCTTTATGTTTATAATTTATTTTAATAAACATTTTTAAAATAAGATGGATATAAAATCAATATTTAACTAAGTTATAGTAGTTTGTATTATTAAATTAAAACGGAATTAAAACAACATACCCTTAATTCCCACAAAATCGTCACAAATGAAAACTGACTTAAACAACCTAATATATCCCCTTTCCAATCTGTATCGAACATAACCTTCAGTGTTAATCTCACTCAAGGCTAACCAACTCATCTACAGGAAATTATAAAACTCGGGGATGACTGCCAGACTTAGAAAGAGAGAAAGGTCCTTCATTCTTAGAACATGGTACCTACTACTCAGCTTCAAAACTTTCTAAGTCTATTTGAGCAAAGAGTCAAGCTCTCAACAGGCAGCCACAGGTCAAATCATCAACCTGCTTACAAGCTGAAAACTAAAGAATTAGCTTGCAATCTAATTACTTAAAAAAACCATGAAGATTTCTCAAAAGGTCACTTAAACTTAACTACTCATTTTTAGACATACTTGACTCCTATCTAATAAGAAAAGACTCAGACCTATTTAGTACCCCTAGAAAAACGCCATGTCACAGATCGATACCTACCCGATCAGAAGAAATTCTGGTCAAAATACCCAATCAGAATCTGACAGACTCTACAACCTACCAACATTCAGTAACTGGATAGGAAAGTAGCTTCGTATAGTTCTTCAGGGATGCATAATAATAAAGACTAGAAGAAGAAGATCTAAATACTCAAACCTCAACCTAATCAACAAACCTTCCAGATACTATTATGGAATAAGTTAAACAATCTACTTAACCTAAATATTAGTAAGAAGAGGAAAAACAATCTTTTAACACAACCTAGTCACATAAGAACAAATAAGACCCTAAGCAAATAAACAACTCAAGTAGTTTGTCTCACAGGGACCCTAACTTGAACAAATCTTTTCCTTCAAAGCTTAGAATACCAAACCTTCCATTGATTTGATTGAAGAAGAACTAAAAAGGTACAAACAAAAATATGGCACTAACTTATTCAAATAGCTAGAAAAATATCTGTTCTTCCTCGAAAACTTGGAAGAAAAGAAAAAGGTATTCACTAGAAAAGAAAACTAGAACGCACTCATCTCCTTTCGGAGACATACTGAGGACACAGTCAGGGGAAAGGTAGACGGACATCATCAGGCCCACATTAAAAACAAAGTAGATGCAATAGAAGTCTACGAGAAAGACAGCTATCAATTCAACCCAAACAAGGAAATCTATAAATAACTCTACTCTGATTATATAAGGGTTCTGACTCACGTAAGAACTCAAATAAACTAACAACAAAAATTTGAAGGAGGTGAGATGGAAATCACTCCAGATGATCCACCTAACCAGATAGATAACTCTGACTGGCAGAGTTATTCAAGTCACTGTAATAGTGATGACGACTGGGAGGACTATTGAAATAAGTAAAGCAAAAAATCGAAGCTGAAAGAATTCGTCTGTTGACGCTGTAGAAATGACAAAAGACTCAAATTCACATACAAAATTCTATAGTTAAAGTTTTAGTTTGAATTGAAATTAAAGACTAGTCACATGAAAAAGGACTTGATCCTTAACACTTATTAATATTCTTGGAGAGCCCCTGAGCTCTCGATGTGAGTTAATTATTATTATTATTATTATTATTATTAATTATTATTATAGTAGTTTGTAATAATTCTCGCATAAATCAAAGGATTAACCAAACATATTTTCCCTATTTTTATAAAATAAATGGTGAAAAAAGGGAGTTTATTAAATTTATAATAAATAAAAGCAATAAAAAATTAATCATCTAAAATAAAAAGTGTATCTAATAAAATGCTACTCATATGTAATCATTAAAGAAATTGATTAATATTCATAAAATAAAAACCAGAAAAAAATTATGATTCATTAGTAAAATTTAATAAACCAATTTTAAATAAAAAATTAAATAAAGGCCAAAAATATGAATAATTTGTATAATATCAATATAAAATATAAATTAAATTTATATTTTATGAGTGAATTTGTTCTTCAAATTTAATATCTCATTAAATCCTTTTTTGATCAAGTATTTTACAATTGCCTATATTTCTCTGATTATTTTCAGCATTATATATTTAATTAAATTGATATTTCTAGGGAGTTAGATAGAAGATGTTCCTATCTTATAATATTCACATTAATCAATAAATCTACAATAAACACAAAAAATCTATATTACTATTTCCCTTAATAGTTATAAAACTGTCAATTATTATAAGAATATAACTGTCTGAGCAAGTAACAATGTCCTCAAACTATCGACAACACAAAGAACAATTGATTTTAATTGAAGCTATATAAGAATCAGCAAGAGGATATCTTGGTAATATACCAAAAGAATAAGATTGGATTTAAGCTTAGGACAATTCGAAATGCATAAATATTCCAATATAAATAAAAAGCATTTATGAAATTCTCAAGCTGCCTTTATATTCTCTGTGGGGAGCTTATGATATATTTGATATTTTAGGAGAAAACTAATAAAATCTTCAAGTATATTCTTATCAAATAAATGATTTAGAATCTTAAATTTTATTAAAAGAATCAATATGATGAAATGATGTAGAGGTTAATGTTATAGTAAAGAGAGTCTATAAAAGTTAGTATTAATCTGTGATAAAATGAATAAATATAAAGAAACAAAAATGTATTTCTTTTTATTTAATTAACTGTGATATTTAACTCTGTCATATTTTATTCACCAATTAACTTCTCTTAACAATAATATTAAGAAAATAAATATAGAAAATATATTAAAGTATAGCAAAAACTGATAAAATTATGATATTAATTTGTCCATATATGTGGTAAAAATAAAGATTCAATGTCCTATAACACAAGAATAAGTTTTTTAAACAAATAAAGTCTCTTGCAGGGGATTTGGCAAGATTAATAAGGAAATATTGGTATTTAAACTCAAGCTACTGATGATTATTATCGGCACTTTTCTCATAAATATGCAATAGATGCTTATACTTATTTTAATAATCTTATAGACACAACAATAAAAACACCAAAACCCGTTAGTAAGGTTTATAAGTGCTTTGATTCTTAGGGAATTTGTTTGGGGTTGGGGTTATTAATTTAATGCGAGACAAAAATTACAAGCTATTGGGGTCTATTTATGATGAAGAGTATATAGATTTAGTGTTTAAACTGCGTTATGGAAGTGATATGTATAGTGAATAAGTCAAACCAGTACTGAACTATAAGTCTATTGCACTGCTCTTAAAGCGTAGTCCATCAACTGTTCGCTCTCACTGCTTGAAAGCTGTGTAATTAAAGCAATAATAGCTGAATTCTTAGCCTAAGAGGAAGTCAAAGTTTCTATAGAAGCATATTGACTATCTTATTAATGAAAAAACTTTGAAGTATTGGGCTCACTTCTCTCTCGACTAACGAGCTATTATGTTTCACCGCCAGTTCCCTGAGTTGAAGATTTCTGCATAGTCTGTTGCAAACATTTATAAACGAAACGGTATCTCTTACAAAGGTGTAAATCCTATCAAGAGAGTAATTGATTTCACTCTGTGATTTTATAACAACAACTTAAATTATATTTATAATTAAATGCAGAGAGCCTAATAGAGTAATATTAAGTTTATTCATGCTGACGAGGCTGTCTTTACCAACAATATCTTCAATACTTTCATCTAGAAGTCTTGGTATAAGAGGCATAGTAATATAGAAGTATATGACTAGAAAGTAAAGGTGTAAACAATGGCAATTCTGGGAGGGATTAGTTATTCATTCTTGCTCTATTAAGACGGAGCAGTATATTAAGTTCTTAGAGTAGCTGAGAGAGAAGTACCCTGAATAAGAGATAATACTACTCGTTGATAATCTTTCTGTTCATAAGACAAGAGATACAAAGAAGAGTTATGAACAACTAAGAATAATACCAGTGTTCAACGTACCTAACAGCCCCTAGTTTAATGGAATTTAGTTCTACTAGGGTATATTTAAAGGTCATTATAAAAAATTGCTGTTTTACCACCTGAAGCAAGATCTACCTATCGATACAGTTGACTTTATACAAAGTTCAGAGAAGAGAGTAGACAATTAGTTGGCTTAAAAGTGTGCCAAAGAAGGGAGAGTGAATGTTTATAAATAAGTTTTAGAGTTAAGTTATTGAATATATAAGTCAAATTTAAAATTTTTTTATAGAAGCTGGCTTCTCTTTCTTTTCTTCCTCCAGCTACTTCCTCTCTCCTAGGTTTCTCCTCTTACTGCCAGCTCCAGTATCTATGTTCATTGACTCTGGATGCTAAATATTTGAATAAAGTCTCTTGCTGACTTCATACTTTGTCTGCGACTTTCGCTCTCTGTAAAGCTTGCTCTATTCTTTCATCAAGAAGATAGCAGTAACAGATTTTTCTAAAGAGTTAAGCTACAAATCTTACTTGATATATAAGGGTGCTTCTGCAATTCTGACAGAAAGCTCTCACTTATCTTGATTGCTTGTTTACTCTTATCTTCTGGAGAGATGCTGTACCTCTTCTTATGAGATTCTTGAATAATTTCTTTCATGTTATCAACTTTGATTGTTGCAAGCATACCAAAGAAATAGATAGTTTCTTTCAGGCAGTTTATTTGACAACCACTTCTTAGTAGGCAGGTATTGCGAAACCTCTAGGTCATTAATAGTGTCGTCGTATAGGTTAGTCATTGAGATTTCTGGATAGTTAGGAATTTCTGCAAACTTTACATCCTAAGTTTTCAATGCTTTCGTCTCTTCGCAGAGTATTGCTCTTAGAAATGAAATTTTAGTGCCTTCCATCATTGGCAGGAAAAAACCAACTACATAATAAAGATTTTTTTATATAAGTTCCTTAACTTGCTGCACCAGGTAGCGGTGCAAGTCCTCCTTACTTCTAAATATTTGAATAAATTCTTGTGCTTGCACTCTTTTCATTGCATCATTCATTGACTCAATTTTGTTTACAGATATAAGAAATGATATTCAAATTTAAGTTTATTGATTTTTATTATATGCCTTTGTAATACTTACTATTAAATATGGGCATCGTATAGGAGGTCAACCTCTAAGAAGGATATGGAGAAGGTTTTAAGAACTGGTTTCAAAATTGAGAGATTGATATCAATTTCTACTGTTATAGTTCCATATTTTTTAATTTAGATTGGTAAGTACTGAATTAGGAGCAGCTCCAAAAATCCTACTACTAATTAAAAGAACCCTAAAATTAATCATAAAATCACATAATACCTCCTAAGCATTACGTACTTAATTAGGTGCACCTTCTAATCGGTGCGTGCTCTAATCAACCTATTATTGATAGGAAAAATGGTTTTTTCTCACTCATATTTAGATCTGGGTCGTCTCTTAACACTCATAATTCTTCTCTAGTACTATAAGAACTTCCCTTGAAACTTGTAGCCTTGTAAGCTCTTATATAAGCTCTCAGTTATAGAGGCAGTTTTATAATTTTAAATTCAAATTTAAATATGAGCGCTAACATTTTAAGAAAAACAACAGCACTCCCATCAAACTAAATGAGACTTACCTTTGGCAGCAATAAAAAGTGTGAAAGATGTGAGTTAAACTCTCACAAAGAACTCCCAGAGCTATCACTTGAGGTCTCTGTTATTAAAAAAGAAATTAATAATAGAAATAAATGGCAAACAAGAGCGTGGGAGACAGAGAGGAGGAGAAGATTAGAAATGAAGTTTCAATGTAAGCAGAGGAAGTTGAAGTATATTTTTGTGAGAAGTTTGAGAGAGATTTTGCTCATAAATCAAGCTGGTACAGACATAAGAAAGTGCATAGAGAAGCCAAGCCAACTGTATACTTAAAGCTTAAAAGCCCACAAGAAAGAAATAGAGGTTGAAGATTAAGACATTCAGCTGAAGTTGCTCAATAAAAGAAAAATCAAGGGAGCCTCTTTAAGCTGCTGAGCTTTAACAAGAAAATGAATCAGAGTATGTTAGGATTGCATGCAACCTCTTAGCATAATAGGTCATTAAAATCATGATTAAAATATAATTAAAGAAAATTCCAGTACTTGCATAGATTGATTTAGACTCTTCTCTCTAATGCTACCTAATTCTTGAGGACTCCTAATGACAAAAAGTTATAAAGGATCATCAGTAAGCTAACAAAGTATACCCTTTCAACTATCTCCTTTGATAATAAATATTAAATGGAGTTAACTAATGAGTATTAAGTACACACTCAGGCTTAGTTTAAAGTGTGTAAATATTTAATAAAGCTAGATGCTGTTCTCCTAGCCAAAGATCATGTAGCTTTCAGACTACCACTCTTTGAAATGACACTCAGAGATTTCATAACTGATCAAAGAAATCATAGATAGCTTGCATTAATAGCAACCTAAGCTATACAGGGTATCAAAGAGCTTCACAAGTTAGGCTTTGTTCACAGGGATCTCAAGCCTGAGAATATAATGTTGAACTTTTCACTTGTAAGAGTAGCAATTATCGATTTCAATAGAGCCTTAATAGTGGAAGTACTAGGCTTGGGACTGTTATGGGAGCTCAAGGCTATTATCCAGAAAAATAGGACTGGAGAGATGGAGACTTTGAATGGGATGTCTGGACTATGGCACTAAAAATAATAGAGTGCGATAAGCCTCGCAACGAATACTACTCTACAAGGAGCGAGAAGGAGGCAAAACAAAGAATAAAGCAATTTATTGACAAAATAGAGTCTCTCAATCAATGAAACAAATGGCAGAGTCAATAATAAAACCAAACTCAAGATCAGACATATCAATAGAGAAGATAGAGTTGTGGTTAATTAAGATAAACTTCAGACCTCTTTTATACGATCCAAAAGTGCATTTTGAGTGATTAAATTAAATAAATTTTATATAAATTTCACATTAAAACCTATTAATAACCCCAACCCCTAATAAATTCCGTACAAATCAAAGCACTTATAAACCTCATTAAGAGATTTTGGGGTTTTGAATGATTAGTTTTGTTGAAAATAATGATTATATCCTTGTCTTGGTATTGGAAATGTTTCGGTATTGTACAAATTTTTTAAGAAAATGCAAAATTAACAATTTGACCCCCATCAAAACCTTTCCAAATGCCCCTATATCTTTTGTTTCAGTTTTCCACTCTTTCTCAGGAGACCAAATTTAGTGGATTAACATATTTTAGGTAAACTCATAAATTCCCGTGACCTATCCCGATGAATTTAAAACCCTGAAATTCATGGTCTCATATAAATTCAAATATGTGGATTGATCAGTGAATTTAGATATAGACATAAATAAAAGCTCTATGACTTATTAATTCAGGGTTTATGTGCTTTTCATAATTTCACTCTTAGTATTGTCTCTTTTAACATTCCATCCTTTATCAAAATATTAGTCTTTAAGCAAATAGTGTTTCTCGCATAAATCAAGCTGTCAATGAGCGTAATTTCACTGTAACTGTATGTTGATTAGCAATGTTTGAGAATTTTAACAAATGCGTGATTAGAGTGGTCTTCAACATACAGCTAAAAGGTAATTGCTAAAATACAATTATTTAGGAATTCTTAAATATTAACTTTTAATTTATTAGTACAAATTAATCAGTTATAAATTACAGTAAATAAGATACATTAAAACCTTTCTAGTTATTATTAAATTAGAAAGTTAAAGATCTAACCTACTAATTTAAGCACGAGTCAGTATGCAAGCTTCCAATCTCAAAGTGGTAAATTGGAACATGAGATGCTCTTCGCTAGACTCGTTGATCTTCTTGGAGAAGGTTATCTCCTAAACTGATCCAGATATCGTCACCCTTTAAGAGACGAGAAATTCTAAGATTTTCTTCCCCAACTATGATTGCTACCATTATAAAACTAAAATCAAAGATGGTATACATGGTACCTGCACTCTTATTAGAAAAGGACTCTCAAGAGTCTCACAGCTGGCTTGTGAAATCCCTTTATCCGTAAAACTAGATCTGCTAGACCTAGAAATATAGGTTGTTAATCTCTACATCTCATCCCAGTTCCAATCCTACAAAAGTTACTTTGAAGATTGGTTGTCTCCTCATTCCTAAGACCCTTCCTATTTAATAACCGGTGATCTTAATTACGTGGCTTAATCCTTACCTAATACCTATTTAGTAACCAGACCGGACTCCAACTCAAACATTGACTATATCTTCCACCCCATCCTACAAGTGAACAAGTAATACTAACTACTATCTACTTCAGATCACATGCTACTATATAAAGAGTTTGAATTCCAATATCACAGTCCAGTCGAACTAAAAATCACAAAACCCCAGGTAAACAAACTCCTCAAAGAAGACTTAGCCTGGTATGGCGGATAACAAATCCAACCTAAACCTACAAAAATCATTCAAGCTAAGTCACACTTTCTCTCTGCTGCTAACAAAATCAAACAACTTTGGTTCGAAGGCAACCTCAAAGACGCTAACAGAATCATCCAGAGAAGTATCGGAGCTTCTAAAGGAAAAATAGTCCAACAAATTGAAAATCTTTCACTTTCAGACAGTGTCATTGCTGCTAAGCAGTACATCGGAATTTAAGGTTCTGGCCAGTTTATACCGGCCTTCAAAAATTCTGATCTCCAACCAAGAAAAAATTACCTAATCAGAGATAGGATCAGTATACTGGAAGTATACTAAGAGACATAAACTTCTACCAGACATCCTAAGAAACTCTCCAACAGATAAAGCTCTTGGCCCTGACAACATAAGTGATCAATGCATCAGAAAACACGAACGAGCTCTACCAGCACTTTAAACAATTGAGAATTGGGTCAACAACAACCAAGTAGTACCCCTTTGGGTCAATGATGCAAACCTGATGCTACTCTCAAAAACAGACTCTATCCAACCTCCAATTAACAAGACCAGACAAATTGCAATGACCTCAATTTTGAGGAAAATGATGAAAGCTTCCTGGTCCAGACTATATTCTTACAAACTTTGGTTAACAGTTGCAAAAGAATAAATAGGCTTCAGGCCTGGCGAACAAATGGGTAAACATACAACGGAACTTATTAACATAATTAAGTAATAATAATACAAACAACTCTGGTTCGTCGACATTGCCTCTGCTTTTCCCTCAGTACCTATGACAATTCAATTGGTGGAACTAGAAAGAAGGAGCTAATTAATCAACAAAATTATGCTACAAGTGTCTCATGTACCACCAGATCCTGGATCTCAATGAGGACCTAACAAAAAGTACTTAGTCCTTTGTTAATGATATGCTCAGGGGGCTTTAAGCCCTCGATGCGAGTTATTTATTTATTTATTTATTTATTATTACCTTTTTAGTTTTAATCAAGAATGTTTTTAATTTATTAGAAACGATTAAATTATAGAGAAATACTTTATTACTAAACTTTTTTAATTTGATACTAAACTAATTTAATGTGGACAAAATCTTATTTACTGTAATTTATAACTGATTAATTTGTACTAATAAATTAAAAGTTAATATTTAAGAATTCCTAAATAATTGTATTTTAGCAATTACCTTTTAGCTGTATGTTGAAGACCACTCTAATCACGCATTTGTTAAAATTCTCAAACATTGCTAATCAACATACAGTTACAGTGAAATTACGCTCATTGACAGCTTGATTTATGCGAGAAACACTATTTGCTTAAAGACTAATATTTTGATAAAGGATGGAATGTTAAAAGAGACAATACTAAGAGTGAAATTATGAAAAGCACATAAACCCTGAATTAATAAGTCATAGAGCTTTTATTTATGTCTATATCTAAATTCACTGATCAATCCACATATTTGATTTTACTTGATCATCGATATATACAATTAAACTTTAAATGGCTATAACTTTGCGCGTTTTAAAGATTCTACAAAACTGATTTCATATTCGTGTTCAGCGAGGCCCAAATGACCAGAAACAATATTTTTGGGAATTTATGGTAAATATACATTTGAAGTTGAATTTTATCGGTAATGGTTTGGTTTGGGTCTTGTACAATTTTTCAGAAATTGCATAATTGACAAAATGATCCATCCATAATTCTTAAAAATATCTATATATCTTATGGTCCTGTAATACACTATTCAATGTGATTAAATTCGTTAACTTATTAATTAATATAAATATAGTCACTATACTAAAATGTCTGTTATATCAGTAATAGTAAGTCATAATATTGTTGATGAGTATATAGCCATGCTGTCAAATGGTAGCTTATTCAAAAATACTAGAAAATAACTCTTAAGTTAAAACTTTTAATAAACGGGTCTGCTTAATGTTTAATAATATCATGTCTAATAAATTTGCAGTAGTCTGATTGTCTTAATAGGAAATGTCACTATGCGTAAAACGCAATAAAGAAAAGATATTCTTTGGGGTTAGAGTTGCAAATGCTGTCAACTAAAATTCTTGTCTCTTATGTGGGAGATCATATTGCAAAACATGGCATGCGCTCTGGGATACTATTAGAGTCAATGTGTATACACAATCATAATTGAAGGTATAGTATGTGCTAGCCAATCTACTTAATATTAACTATAAAAGAATAAGGAACAATTGCAATTTATAAAAAAATGTGTAAAAATTACACTTGTAAGCAATTTGCGGAGACCCGTATCTCTGCTGAGGATGGTAAGTAGGCTCAGTATATAGGGAAATTATATTTTTCACTATCATTTTTGCTTTCCCAACATGGCAAAAAAATCAATTATTAGGAAGATTACTATTATGTTAGAAAATATTTAATCATAATTTATACTAACTATTAGAATTGCTCTCTAATATGCCTTAATTATCAAGGAATACAACAATACACCGATCTGAATAAAATTTCTTAAGTTTAGATAAATTTCAATATAATACTCAGGAGTCATCTCATGAAGCAACTATGCTCAACAGAAAATTTTGAGAGTACTTAAAATTAATTTACCTATTTAATATAGTTAAGTCAAAAAAGTCAGCCAAATCCCAAATCAGGACAAAGTCGGCGAGCTAAAAAGATTAGATCGAATGCAAAACTTAGCAAAAAACAGTGAGATTATGAAATTTTATATTTTTAGGTGTCAATTCACTGCTAGAGTATGCCAGCATCTGAGTGAAAAATTTGAGAGGACTACTTTAGAAAGAATAATTATAATTATAAGTAATCAATTCGAGGGTCGCAAAGGAGACTATCTAGGAAGATCTATTTTAGAAAATTTTTTGGCACATTCAATAATAACACCAACTAAAATCAATGATATTTATTAGAAACTAAGTCCATGTGTGAGGGATGGGTTGAGTTTACATTTTAGCCAACTTGACTTTCATTATTGTTGCAATTTAAGAAAATTTTTCTTAAATAAAAGACTCTAATATAGCAAATTCTATTATACTTGGTTCAGCTGCTATAGTGGCTGCAACACTAGATTGCAAATAAGATGCAATTCTAAATAATGCGGCAGAAAGACTAGAACCAAATAAATTTAGAAAGTGCTAAAATTATAAGAGAAGGGAGGTATTTCCTTAAGACTATATGAGATGATACTCATCCATTTATAGTATTATACTTATTAAGTTGTTTTATGAGTGATTAAATAATAATAATAATAAGTTTTAAAAATAAATATTAATCACATTGATTAATCAGGAGCCCAAATTTAGTGGATTTGCTAAAGTCCAGGTCAACTCATAAATTTCCGTGACCCTCTTCCAGATGAATTTAAAATATTAAAATACAATATTCAACATACTTCCTTATCAATACATACAATTAAACTTTAAAACCTAGTGTGATAATTGAAGGTATATATGTCAAATGCGGGCTACACCAAATTCACCTCCTGCACCCACGCTTGCTGGGCTTCCGCTAGTAACATTGGCTTTCTGTCTCATCACAACTGGAATTCACTGGTAGTGAATATGTGTTTATAATCATTCTTGATAATATCACTTGTTAATGTTGGTCAAAAACTTTAGCTATTAGTTATATCGGCATAACTACATCAGCATTTTAACATATCAATATGATCAGTGATATTTAGATTATATTTCATATAGTTTAATACTTCTCTATTATCATCTATATTTTATTATTTTAAAACTCCTTATTTTCAAATTGAATTATGCTTTTACCTCTCTAATAATTTAAATATACCTGTATATTTATAAAAATATTTACTATTAACTTAAATTCTTTTAAGCTTTTTATTTTAATCTTAAAATGTAAGAGCTGTAAATTGGCTCTATTTTTTTGTCATTCTTGGATTTAATATTAGTTGAGCTGAAGCATTTATCATTTTATTAAGTTTAATCTTTAGTACTATATCAAAATTAAAAAAAGATTGCTATATAAAAATTTGCCATCATGATTAAATTAAGGAAATGCCTTATAGTAGATTTATTTTTTAGCTAATATTCAAAATTTAATGAGTAATCTAGATATTTCTCTAGTTTTACCTGCCTCTCCGATGTCTTAAATCATTATTATATAAATAAATTAAATTTATCAATAATTAATAAAATAAATTTCTAAAAGTAATTAGCTTCTTTGGACTCTATATCTTTCCTTCGCTTAATATTTTTTAAGCTAAATAGTTATCCTAATTGATATTCTATTTTCTAAAACTATTGTTCATACTTTCTTAACTTATTTTGCTATTTCTTTTTGTATTTATATCTACTTTTTTACATGATAATTTAACATAAGATAGATAGTTATTACTAAAATACATAAGAATAGGAAATTAAAGAAATACAAATGAGTTTAAAATATGTAATTAATTATAACTGACAGTAATTAGAAAGCATCTAAAATATAATTTGATTTTGATTATGACCAAATTCATTTATTAAAGTTTTATTAATAAATATAATTTTGTGTGCAAGTGTGCAAAAATATAATCATTAAACATGGGGTAGATTATCTGCACATTCTGATATATTTATTAATTTAAATATTAAAATAATTAGAAATGGCGTTCTAGTCTGAATGTCCAAATTGATGGATCATTTTATTCTTTTAAGCTATTGAGACAGAGAGAACATCATAATTTCTACTAAAAAGAAGTACAATTACCGACTGGATTTCTTCCTGAAGGTAAACGGAGTGATTAAAATGAATACGGTCAAGCAAGTGCGTTCCAAGATTCAGGTAATCTAGCCAACTATTGCCGAAGTGAATGTATTTGATGATAAAGCGCCCAAAAAAATACTTACTTTCACATCAAAGTGTCAAGAGATACAGATGGTATTAATAGAGAATACTTCAAAACTAAGAAGAGAGGCGGATGTGTGCTGATAAAGAAGTTAGACCTCTAAATGACGGATTTAAGTATCAAAACCTCATCAGAGTTCTTCACGAAACATTAAGGGCTCACGCTAATGTACGGTAATGCTCAGGAGATGTAGCTTGAATACGGAAAGATAGCGGCGAGAGAAACATTAGAAGAGCTAAAGTAGATTCCGTAAAAACGAACTTCAAGATACTTTCTGAAAGAATTCCTAGCTGAAAATATCGCAAACGGCTCCATGACCTATAAATAGTATCTCTACAAGAACTTAAGTGATCCGGATGCCCTTGCTTTCATTTGTCAAGAACAATAGAGATTTACTAACGCTCACAAGGTATTGAAGCATCTCGGAGTCGTGCAGAAAGAGAGGATCACGATAAAATAGCAACTTTGGGACTTTATCCAAAAACACAAACATGGCTTTACCGAATCACGCAAGCTAACCGATGATAAGTTTAGAGAGCTAGGATACTACGAAATAGCTGATGCTCTGTATTAGGTACTGCTTAATCGAGAGGATAAAAAGATTCACTGCGTCTGGCTATATGGGGCTGCCAACACCGGCAAGAGCACCATCCTCAAAATGATAGACAGTATTTTCATCTGCGATGAGTTGATTCCTGGACCAACACGTTTCTATGTTGAGGGAAGATCCCTTGATAAAGAGCCGTAAGTACTGCTGATCGACAAGATGAAAATTGAGAGATTCTTCAACAAACATAACATTCCAGCAATGAAGAAACTACTAGAGGGCAGGGGATACGCAGTTGATGTGAAATTCGGAGAAACCTCGGTGCTATACTAGTACTGTTTCACAATCATTACGACTAACGAGCTCCCATGGAACAGAATAACTGCCGAGGAAAAGGATTGCTTCGAGAGGAAGTGTATCACAGTAACACCGAGTGTGGAGGGCAAATCTGGCAAGCTGGCTTTCCCTTTCGATTCGAAACAGCTGGCAAACTATCTCCTCGACAGAGCAGAAGATGAAAGCCTTTGGAGTGAAGCCTCAAATGACAAGCATGTTGGAGACAAATCAGAAAAAAGAATCAGCAATAGAGACACAGAGGCAGAGGATCATTGACTAGAAGGCCATTTCTAATTATTTTAATATTTAAATTAATAAATATATCAGAATGTGCAGATAATCTACCCCATGTTTAATGATTATATTTTTGCACACTTGCACACAAAATTATATTTATTAATAAAACTTTAATAAATGAATTTGGTCATAATCAAAATCAAATTATATTTAAGATGCTTTCTAATTACTGTCAGTTATAATTAATTACATATTTTAAACTCATTTGTATTTCTTTAATTTCCTATTCTTATGTATTTTAGTAATAATAACTTAAGGTAAAATATAAAATTTCCAAATACACTGTTGAGATATATTATGCGAAATGTAAACCCTTACAATTATCATTCATTATTTTAAATTTTAATTATAATTCTTATTATTTCTAGCAAATTACATTTCATTCTCATTTACTCTCAATTTTGAAAATTCAAGTTGGTAGATTTGACTTTGCGTTTCCTTTATCCTTATTTCTCTATACTTATTCACATATGTCACTCTGAACAGTTTTTTTATTCTTTGGTAGTATCAATTTCTCTAAAGTCCTCTTATTCTGTCATCGAGCTATATCATGTTTGCTATCACCTCAACATAGGTCCTATTGTCTAAGTCAACCAATCTTTGTTCATTCAATATTTTGTTAAATTTAGTCGGATCCCCTGCTTTATCTGATTCGCGCCAACAAATGTTTAGTGGACATTGCAAAAGTGACTCATGCCGTAGTTCAATACTGTTCTACCTTGACTGATTGCCATCATTGTATCCATAACGTTCTTCGTCAGGAAAATTTTCTTTCTTTTTATGAGATCCCTTTCCTTCTCTTTTATCTGAACTTTTGGCTCTTGTCTTAAAAAGTACTTTTCTAATGTTGGTTTAGCTAATTTTAAGTTTCTCTGAACTAATTAGTGTATGATTTCGCTTGTCCCCATTTCCTTCAATTATGTTACATTCCTCAAAATCATATTATTAATGTCTCTGGGGGTTTGAAAGCTATTCTCTTTAATTAAGTTTCTATTCTATCGATTTCCTCTAGATTTATGTATCCTGACGCTACAAGTGGATATATATTTGTAAATGACCAGTGATATAATTTGAGCTACCATTACAGTATCGCAAATTGTAGGATTGTTTCATTTAGGTAGGTTTTGGTAAAAGTGTGCTTGTCTCTTTATGTCTTCCCAGGTTCTTTTGACGAACGATTTGGAATCTAAGCAAATGTTAAGTCCTAAGTATTTAATTTCTTCCACCTTACAGATTCCTTCAACTTAACTAACCTCTTTAAAGTTATTAGCATCACTCATGAATTAGGTCTTCTTCACGTTGATTTTCAGGTTGTGGGATTTTTCTATTTCTCTGAAACTACTATTACTCTTTTCAATTATTGTTAATTTTTAACGTTTATGACGAGGTCGTCAGCAAATGCCATTAACTTACCTTATTTGATTAAAGACAACAACTTCTTTTTGAGTAAACTGCGTCTTGCAGATATATGTTGAACAGCATCGGGGAAAGTCTACTGCTTTGTGCCACTCCTTTCTTAGCTTAGATTTCTTCTCCTTCATTCGTGATTTTGTTATTTTTTACAGTTCTTCAATTAATTCCACTATGCACCTATCCTTCTCTGTCTGGATTCTAGTATGTAGGATGCTCATTAGCTTGTCTTTCCAGACTGAGTCGTAAGCTTTTTAAATATCTATGAAGACTTAAGCCTCTCTATATCCTCTCTTTCTTCTTGATTCCTTCATGTGTTGTAGTAGTCAAATTAGGCTAGCATGCGTTCTCTTATTTTCTTTAAACCCGTTTTGATAGCTCCTTGTGTATATTAATTGACTTTTCTCATCATTGATCCTATTGATAATCACCTTCTCTATGATCTTACTTATGTGGGAGTTCACTACTATTGGCCTCGTATTTCCTATCTCTGGGTATTGTTCCCCTGATTTTTGCTTAGTAGTATCAGTCTTCCTTCTTTTATGTTTTGGGGAAACTTCCCTTCATTCATCCAATTGGTTATTTATAACTCAGTATACTTTTGTGGGCTTCTGATTTTGGCAACATTTTTCAATCAAATCCATCTTGCCCTATTGCTTTGTTGAAGTTACAGTCTAAAATGCCTTTCACGACTTCATTTATTTCCCAAAATTCTTATTTGTTTTCTTAGTTTGTCATGATTATATCTTTGTGAACTTTTGTGTTTAAATTTTGACTTCTGTCATCTTTATATAGTTCACTGTAGAATTCACAGATTATTTATCTGGTTTATTCTCCTTGTCGTGTTCTTTCGCCATTTATAGTTAAAGCTTTTATTGGTTCTGCTTATTTCTTATTTTTTTTAAGTCTCTTTACCAACAAGAAGAATCCTCTTAAGTCGTTTCACTCTAAAAAACAATGCTCCATGTCTCTAATGGCTTCGTTCCACTACTCTTTCGCATCCATGTAGGCACTACTCTTATCGCTCCCTATCCATTTTATTGCCCATTATGGAGGTTTTTAATACCCATTTTTAACTTTAACTTTTTTTTCTAATTTATCCTCAAAACATCTATAATTTTTAATTCTAGATCTTCTAATGACAGTTTCTTTCCTTTTTCGATAAATGTTTTCCAGCATTATTTCCTAACCTAAGTTATTCTCACAGTTTTCTCCCTGTCTGTCAGTTCTTAGATCGTTATCCTGGTATTTAATCTTTAGTCTCACCTGGAATAATTTGTGATCTGTCAGTCTTTGTTGCTCTAATTCCCTTTGTATTGTCTTTACGTTTGAGAATATTTAATCCAGTTAGTTCCCTTTGGAGTATATCCCCACAACCTCTGGTTTAGATTCTTTAAGCCCTTCCTACTTAAGTCTCTTGCCTATTTCCTTTAAGTTGAAGTTGAAATCACCCATAACAATAATCTTCTGTTGTTTGCACTTTTATTTTATGGATCTTATCATAAATATAACTCT
Source organism: Oxytricha trifallax (assembly GCA_000711775.1). Taxonomy (NCBI): domain Eukaryota; phylum Ciliophora; class Spirotrichea; order Sporadotrichida; family Oxytrichidae; genus Oxytricha; species Oxytricha trifallax. The sequence continues at coordinate 30,196 of ARYC01001473.1, read as the reverse complement.
GTTTTGGAGTTCTTTCACCTCCTCATTGCTGTAAGGTGGGATGTATATCGTGATAATATGAAGTGGTAATCCCCCCACGTTTAGAATGTTTCAAGCTAGGAATTGCCTTTGGGTCTTGACGGTCTTCATTTCGTACTTCCCGCTGTTTAGGGTTAAAACTCCTCCATTCCTTGCTAACTAGGTTTGAGTAATTATGAAAAATAAGAGGAATACTTTAATTTAAAATGAAAATTAATAATATAATTTCGTATTAGGATTAACTTAAATAGAAATGTATTTAACAGAACAGCATTGTCAACTTTCCACTCTCCTTCATATACATTTCCATCTGCATGAATTAGTTTTTCTTATTTTTGTATTTCTGTTCTTTGCTGAAGCCTCGTCCTCACCATTTCAAGTCTCTGTAGTATTGTTGAAAGAGTATTAAAATAAATTCAGATATTTAAAATGTAACTTACAAAATTTGTGTGAATGTAATCTTGCTCCATCTTCGTCTAATTAGTTTTCCATTATGATTTTTAATTATTAATTTTAATTTATCGATTTCCTATTATAAATTATGAACGTCTCTGCTATTTATGCCTATTGTTCTCTATAGTCTTGTTTCAACAAGTCCGATGAAGTCTGGTTGTCTAAGTTCTAATTCTCTCATCATTTAATCTTGTTTTAATTTCGAGCTAGTCCCCTAACGTTTTGTAGACAGATCTTTAGCTCGATTTGTTAAACAGCAATTTGTCTCTTGCTATTAATGGTATTGGTCCTCCTCTTTCCTCTCTAATTTTCAGCAAATCGTTCATTACTTCTTCCTCATCCCTAAATTTCCCTTTGTGGTTGGAAAAAGTGAAGTTGAAGGTTGTTGTCTAATGCAACAGTGAATTTGTCTAAGTTTTTATAATTATTATTTCCCTAGACATCTTGGTTTAACTGGAGTTGATTTGCCAATCCTTTCTTTGAATATTCAAAGTAGTCTTGTATGGATTTCTGAGTCTTTGGTTGTGCTTAGTCGTTCTCGTCCATGTATACTTTCAGCCTCCTTCTTCCGGCTGGTTGGTTGTAGTTTGCCCGCATCCTCTTCCTGCTGTTTAATTGCGCCTCCCTTTTTAAAGATTTTAATTTAAATATTATTTAATTTAACATTATTAATGATTTTTTATATATACTAACTTAGGATTTATATCCTATATAAAAGTAAATGCATTTTATAGTAAAGAGGAGAATGATGTTGTAGATAATGATGACTGAGAAGATTAAGATGATAAAGTAAATCTAATGATGTAAATATCAATGATAATAGCCTATACAATTAAGAAAAATCCTAAGAAATAAAATATTTGTGTGTTAATAGGATAGATAATTTAAAAATAATAATAAGTCCAAGAGCAAATGTTGCATCAGTCTCATTATTCACATTTTATCACAAATTAACAATAACTGAAACAGCTTAGATTTAATAATAAATAATTTTGACTTTATAGTAAGATGAATTATAATTAAATCATTGTATTATTTTAAATAAAAGTTACTATTAAATTGATACTAACAACCATTAATTTAATTTCAATAAATTAGTTAATTAGTGGGAGCAATTAATGTAAGTATTTAATTACTATATTAAAGGTCCATAGACAGCAATAATATAAGGGCAAAAGCTTTTTAAAGAGATGTCAGCTATTCTCTCATTTTTTAAACTTTAAAGAATTGAAAAATAGAAGTAGTAAAATGCTTTTAGAAATTAAAATGCAAATAAAATACTAGAGATCATAAGCAAGAAGTATAATTATGGTAAGTATCAGATTATTTGACCTTGTTCAAGTTGTAGGTCCCTGTATTAATTCTCTCTTCTCAATCGCTTTGTTTAATCTGTGAATTCTCTCTCCTCATATTTGTCGACTCCACTCAGCATACCCTTATCTTTATTATTTCGATTAGCGATGGTTTTCTTTTCTTCCCATCATTTGCTTATTTTACACTAAAATAGATGCCCTTCTACCTACCAGACTTCCTCGGCAATTTAGCTGAACCATTCTTCACATTATATGAGTTCATGCTTAATCAGTCTTTTTGGGTTTTCCTTATAAATTAAATCGTCCCATCTATCAACCTTAGGGTTTTTGTAAAATGAATCCGTCCCCACTTCCTTGTTTGCTATATACCAAATATGCTCTAGCTCTTTCTTTTATGTCACATACTGCCTCTTCTTCACTTATGTTCTTCCCAGATCTGCAAATCTTCATTTTAATAAATCTAATCTTCAAATTATACTTGAGGTTATACCTATACATGCTCAACCAATCTTTAGCAAAGATATATAAATCAGTTTCCATTGTAGTTCTAGAGCTAACTCTAAGCTCTAGATTACGCAGTCCTCAGAGTCTATCGCTGTCCATCGCTTTGTTTGTCTCAGCCATGCTTAAAAATTTGATTACTTCAAACCCCTTTCCAATAATTCCAGAAGAAAGCTCACTGAGGTATATTTTTTACAATGTCACATAGCTTTTACATTTAACATTCTATCATATATTTCTAGAAATCCTGACATATTCTTAATCTTCAATACTACCCAGTACTTACAATATTTAATATTACATAGATAACTTGTCGGTATTATCACTCTTGTGATTTCCTCAGCATATCTCCAGTATTTTCAGTTCTCTATTTTCCAGTTTGACCCCCCAATGACCAATAAAAATTGAATATATATTGAATAAAATACTATTAATCACACTATTATAATTTTGAATTTAGAGTTTTTTTTAACATAGATATTACTTCTTATTTATCATAGTTTATAGAAAAATCATTTAATTGGCTTATCTTGAAGTTATAAATTTATCATTAAAAGTATTTGAAAATGAGATAAAGGATTTATCAATTTCAAATATATATTATATTATATTACAAAGTATGTTTAGTAAACTTCATTCTTTAAAATACACGTTTAGGGCTATTTATTTAGTGTATTGAAAGAGATAACAAAAAAGATTATTGTAAAACAATATTTGCGTTTACACACTTTGTGTCAATTTTTTATCCTTCACTTGTGAGTAATGCCTTTTAGCTCAGATACGCACTTGACTTTTACAGAACAATAATCCTTATGTAGGCTAACAATCCAATATTTATAATCAGATTGTTTCACCCGACCAAAGTTTCTAAGAAAGCATGTAGGTTTGTAATATTTAACATTCAATGATGGTGAGATATAAATACGCAACGAATGTTATCCATATTTATTAAAAAATATATAAATTACTAATCGAGCTGGTAGAATTACTGCAAGAAATTTAAAAGATCTTCCCAAAGTAACAGTGTAAATGAGGTATTATGGTACTCCTTTTTCTCAGTGGTTTATTATATCGGTATTTGCATTAATTTCTGTATTGCAATGGAATAGTGGAAATGTATATTTCATGTAAATTTAATAATCGAAAGTTATAAAAAAATCTTTTTATTGATGATGGACCAAGTGAATAACTTGAGCCAGCATGAAAAATGAATGGAGATAAAGGGTTCGAGATAGAAATAGATACCAAAGGCTGAGAAAGTCAAGCATATTTCCTTGCCTTCCCTATTACACAATTAACCGCAAAGTGCCTTTCCTTTGCATTGAGTAATCTCTTAGTTACTGAATAGGTGCTTTAGTTATTTTTATTTAAGCGACCAAGTTTCCTTTTATGGAAGTTATGTTTAATAGATTTGCAAAGGATTCAAGAGTATTTTTGATTCAGCATTCTTTGCATATCCATTGATGTGAAGCACTTACACATTCATGCACCTTTTAACTTAATAAAAACCACTTGGCGTAAGATTGAACAAACCACTAATGCTAATTGCCATGCACTAAAATCATTCATGATATATAATAGCAATATTTTATTTGCCATATTAAATAGAAAATCTGTGCCTCCAGGAAACTTTTAAGTATAATAAGGGAAATAAGTTGGGGGCATAATCAAAATGACTAAATTATAAGTATTTGATTTAATAAGAAGTAAAACTTTAAAAGTTCCAACATATATGCTGAATTGATGATGATGAAAATACTTGTAATAATTTTAATTTTAATATTTTATTAATCACTAAAGTTTTAGTTTGTATAAAACTTTATAAAGAATATACATAGCTTTGAGTTCGATAAAAATATGAAAATCATTATCATTAAAGATAACTTACTATAATTTTGTTTGAAATTTGAAATTATAATTTGATCTCAGATATTCTAATTTATTTATTTTATATCATTTAGTAAATATTCTTGCCAAACTGTATTTTAATAATCAAGAATATAGATTTAATTATTTAGTTTAATAAAATAAAATTTACGAGCTCACTCAAAAAGATAATTTTTACTTAGCTCACATAGATTTACTAATTAATTTTTTATAAATTATTAAAGTTAAATATTTTATCTCATATTAAAAAACAAATTATGCCTAATTATCTCATCCAATAAAATATATTTATTTCATAATAGATATCTGTTATTTATGAAAGATAAGTGGAAAAGTTTAAGTTTAAATGAAAATCAAATATATGAATAGGAATAATTATTGTTATATGCAAAACTTAAAATCTAAAAACAGTTACTGTGTTCAAACACACTACATATCATTTGTTGTTTAATCTTAATCATTCTTCTTCAGCGCCTTGTCTTTTTGTCGCTTTCTGAAATAACTGTCAACTGCCACTCTTAGTCTTACCAGAGAGTCTAGCTAAAAAATAAAAAATTTAGATATGTCTTTTGTAACTTACTTTTATTGTGAATGACAAGGCATCTTCTGCTCAGACATTTTTCCATTTTTTAATAATTCTAATTAATTTCACTTTAATTTATTGATTTCCTATTATAAATCGTGATTGGTAGAATTTTATAATTAGAAGATTGTTTAATTGTATTGTTAAAATTAAACTTTTCTTTTACGAAAAACTTAGGCCATATTCAGCATTTTATTTATAACACTTATTCCACTTACATAAGGAGAATTGATTTTTAATACATATTATGCTAAAATATTAAAAATTAAACATTTTTGATTATTTGATCATTCGCTGGCAATTCTAATTTTATTGATTGTGATTGTACTAAAAAGAATGATTGATCAAAGAAGTTATTTATTTTAATATAATAATAATAATAATTTAATAATAACAAGGAATATTTAATAAAAATAAGCTTTGTAACAATGCTGGATGGATGTGGTAAAAATCATTGTGAGGGAATAATATTTTATTATAAATTTATACATTATTCAAATCATTGTTGAAGTCAGAATCAAATAATCCAGATTCAGAGTCAGCAGTAAAATTATATTCATATTGCTTCTATATTATCGATTAAATACATAAAAAAAAATTTGTAAATTGCCATAATTCAAATCAAAGATTGACAAAGCTCTAATATACCAGTCATGTTCTTAATATATGATAAATTTAATTTAATGTTCAAAAATATATGTACAGTACGAGATGGTTCAATACACTTCAAGAGATCTGAGATGCAACTGCTTTTCTGATTGAAACGATACTTAGAAGGTTGATGCACTCGGAATTGAATGAATTTTAGACAGCTGAAGTAGAATAAGCCAGGCCAGAATTAATTAGAATGTTTAACTATTAAAACGTGAAAGTTAGAGAAGCAATTGCTTGGGTAACTTCTATAATTTGTGAAAACTACTCATATGTCATTACCGACTCCCAAGTATTGCCTGGAATAATTCCTATTCTATTGCAAAGTCTGAAAGATAAACCTAGAATTCCATTGTAAGTTTGCAGAGCTATTGAAAATTTGCTAACTTCAACAGTTTGCCAAGATAACCCAGCCGAGAATAAGTTTACATAATATTTGCAAGATTTTAGTCGAAGAGCTTCTCACAAATTCATAAAGAATAGATCTTGATAGAAATCAAGCGTACCTCTCAAGGGCTAGACTTTCGGCTTTACATCCATTTGTGAAAATGCAGGCACTAAATCAAATAATGAGCTATATCAGCATTCTTACTGCCTACTCTGTAGATGAATGAGCAAACTTTGAATCCAGGGGCATTTGGAAAATAATGAGGTAAAGATTTTCAAGACTATTTGTCAGAACTTTTTTTATTATTTTGGTTAGATAGGATCAAAAGTTGATACTGACACTGCATCAAATATCGGTAAGTTCTTAGTATTGATCTTCAATAACCAAAAGAAAGTTACTGAGAACGGACTTATTGTATTGAGTGGCCTAAAAAAAGGAGTAGGTAACAGACTTGACATAAATTAATTTGGCAAGAATGTCTTATTTGAACTTAATGGTACAGACGAAGAGTGCTTGAGACTTGATAGCAAAATTATTTCAGATCTAACAAACGCATTTAGAGAGCATATTGGTTCATATATATTAGACTTTATCTAGCCATTAGCGGCTGCCCTATCAATTGTGTAGATTCCTGAAGATAATCTAAACTTCTAGCACTGTATGCGACTTGGCAAGGCACTCAGGAGAAGCTTTCAGCCAACAATATTTACCAGACACAATGATAATTCAGAGGAATGCTAGAATATAAACTTTAGTAAATATTTCCGAGTCTCAAGATCCTGATCTTGCATCTTTCTTGCAATTGCTGACCTTTGCTACATTATTGCAAGGTATCGAAGATTAAATTTCTTCCTAATATATGATTTAATTCACACCTAGAATAATGGATTACTTCCAATAGCTATCATAAAATATTTTACATTAAATTAAATTTATCGTATATTAAAAACATGACTCTTATATTAGAGCTTTGTTAATCTTTGATTTTAATTTATGCCAATTTATATATTTTTTATGTGTTTTATCGAAATTATGGGTAAGTTCTTTTTAAATTATCTCTTTTCTCTAATAAATTAATATTTTCTTCATTAAAAATAATAGGAACCATCATTAACTGTTAATATTCTTGTGGATTAACTAATTTTACTATTTTTATAAAATTTCTTTTTATATTCCATAATTTACGAGAACGCAGTGATTGTAAGAGTTGATTTTACTAATTCTATCAGATTGAGTTTTCGGAAGTAAATTTCTACCAAAAGACCTAGCTTTAAAATGCTGCTTTAACTCACAATTCTACGAGATACACTCACTCGTACAGCAATTAAAAATTGTCGCAAAGATTTCCAAAGAATATTAACATTACCATAGAGGATAACTATACTATTTATTTTTACAATTGCTACTTGATTGAATACAAGTAATGACATATAAAAAATATAGAGTAAGTTTATCTCCTTATCCTTTATACTTTTTTGTGCTAATTTCTTGGTTTATAGCAATTGTAGTGGCATATCTCCCTTAGGTAGACCTCTTGAACTGATCTTCATTGGTTCCCTGAATTAGATACTGCTTCTTAATATATAAAATAATAACAATCTTATACTAAAGATATATATTATTATAGATATTTTGAATCTAAAAATTTGTGTAAGATTTATTAAAATTAGACTTTAATTTTAACTATTTAATTAAAAGATATGGATCTTAAAATTTAACTGAATTAAACAATTAATAGCTTTAACAGATTAGTTTTCAATATAGATTTAATCTTCATTTCTATACCAATAATATATTTATATATATATATATATATATATATATAATAGTACTTATTTAATTTTACACAAAGCTACCAACTATTTATAATTGTTCCTACCGAGATACCCTACCCCCCATAAAATACCCCATTTCATATCAAATATTTTTATCTAGAGGGTCTAAATCGATCTCCTTCATGACTTCTCGAAATCAAAGACCCAATTTTATAGATAAAATAGGGTATAATATCAAATTGCTTATTTCCATAAATGAAAAACTTTCTCTTTAATATTTTTTTTTACTTATAGTAAGATATTTCTATACTATGGTAGGAAAAAATTTTATGAAATTTTTTATCCCTTAAATCAACTCCATTCGACATAACTCGAAGAAATAGTATGATCAATTTTTCAAGTTTTTAATATTCTTTATTTATAAAGAATAATAGACAAATAGAATATTAAAAACTTGAAAAATTGATCATACTATTTCTTCGAGTTATGTCGGATGGAGTTGATTTAAGATAAAAAATTTTATAAAATTTTTTTCCTACTATAGTATATAAATATTTTACTATAAGTAAAAAAAAAATATTAAAGAAAAAGTTTTTAATTATGTAAATAAAGCAATTTGATATTATACCCAATTTTATAAAACTCTATTAGTATTATTTTAGATAAATAAGTGGTAATAGAAATATAAATAATGTTGAAATATAAATCAGTGTTGATAATGTAGGAATACATTTAATTTGGGAAATATTAAATGAATTAAAATTAATAAATATTAAATTCGCGGCAGTTAACTTTCTGGAAACCCTCATATTATGGTACTTGTTCGATAGAGAATTCAAAATCAGCTGGGCTTTACTATTGGTGTACCCCTCTATCACATCCCTGAAGCAAGATAAATCGACTTTAATTTTGGCATTAAAATCAACTAAACAAATCACAAAAAATTAAAGTCAATTTATCTTGCTTCAGGGATGTGATAGAGGGGTATACCAATAGTAAAGCCCAGCTGATTTTGAATTCTCAGTCGAACAAGTACCATAATGTGAGGGTTTCCAGAAAGTTAACTGCCGCGAATTTAATATTTATTAATTTTAATTCATTTAATTTTTCCCAAATTAAATGTATTTCTACAATATTGATTTAAAACTTAAAAAAATCTCAAAGTGATAAATACCTAACATGCAAATAGTTTTAAATATTTAAATTAATCAAAAACTTTAAAATTCTTCAAATTATTAGATTTGGTTTTCCTCCATAATACGATTTTAATTGTTGATTCTTTTAAGTTTAAGTTTATCTCTTAATTTTATCCTCAGTTGCGTCTACTTCTCTATTTGTGTGACAGAAATACTATTTAATCAATAGGTTTTCTTTTAGTTAAATTCTTTTACACTAAAAACTATTATTCTCAAATCTAAAAGAAAATCGAAGTAACAAAATCTCTCTTTAATCTAATTACTGAAATTCTCAAAATGATATATTTAAAGTCAAAATATGATAGTAAAACTACAACATTAATACTTAGTTCAGATTGGAAAAGTAATAATTTAAATTTATTAAGGAAGAATTCGAATTTTTTCTGGGAAACTCTTTTTTTAGAATAAGTTTGAAATAAATATTATGATTAATCTACTCCAATAAAGTGTAATTATAGATTTAAAATTTTTTTAATATATTAATTACTGGGCTGACATCTTGATTTTGGGTGAAGAATAGGTAATAGCGAGAATGGTTTTTTCGGAGTTTTCTACTTCATGATTGCCATTTCACGGAATTTGTCACGTCAACTCACTCAGATACGTCGACGTTACGACTAAGATTGATGGTTTGATTTTAAAATTAAACAGTGATATGTTAAATTTATTTGATTTTAATCATTAAACACAATATTATTAATTATATGCTTTTATATAAAATAGGGTCTTGCGTGTCGAGATGTCTTGAAGGAGATCGATTTAGACCTTGTAGATAAAAAATTTGATATGAAATGGGGTATTTTAAGGGGTGGGGTAGGGTTTGGGTGTGGGGCTATGGGGTGGGGTAGGGTATCTCGGTGGTAACATATATATATATATAAATATATATATATATATATACAAAACCCCAAAACACTTTAATAAGGTTTATAAGTGCTTTGATTTGTAGGGAATTTGCTAGGGTTGGGGTTATTAATAGATTTTAATGTGAAATTTATAGTAAATTTATTTAATTTAATCACTCAAATGATCTTTTGGATTATGTTGGAGAGGTCTGAAGTTTATCTTGATTAACCACAACTCTATCTGTTCTATTGATAATCTGATCTTGAGTTTGGTTTATTATTATTGATTCTGCCATTTTTTATTGATTGAGAGACTCTGGTTTCTCTATAAACTGCTTTATTCTTTGCTTACCATCTTTGTCGCACCTTGTAGAGTAGTAATCGTTGCGAAGCATATCGCACTCTATTATTGCTGCTAAAGCTCACACATCTCACTAAAAGTCACCATCTCTCCAGTATTCTTTTTCTGGATAGTACTCTTGAGTTCCCATAATAGTTTCAAGTCTTGATACTTCAAATCTTAAGGCTCTGTTGAAATCGATTTTTGCTACTCTTACTGGTGAAAAGTTTATCATTATATTTTTTGGCTTCAAATCTCTGTGAAAAAACCCTAACTTATGAAGCTCTTTAATACCTTATACGGTCTGAGTCGCTATTTATCCAAGCTGCTTATGATTCCTTTGTCTATAATCAAATCTCTTATGGTCATTTCATAGAGTGGGAGTCTGAAAGCAAAATGATCCTTCGCAAGGAGAACAACATCTAACTTGATTAAGTAACTACACTCTTTGAACTTTGCTTGAGTGAGTACTTGATCTCATTTGTAAACTCCATCTAATACTTATCATCACTTAAGAGATAGTTGAAGGGATACATTTTGTATGCGTATTGATGATAATTGATAACTTTCTTATCAAAGGAGTCCTCAAGAATAAGGTAGCTTTAAAGAGAAGTATCTCGGTCAATTTAAGCAAGAACTGGTATTTTTTTGCATTGAATCTTAATCATAATTTTTGTTATTTCAGAGGTCAGTTGGTTGCGTGCCTTCTCTAGCTTATTTAAGCACTACGACCTTAGAATATTCCCTCGTTTTTTGTTGTTGAGAAGCTTCAGGTCAACTTCATGATTCTAAACTTCTATATCTTTCTTGTGAGCTTTTAATATATGCTTCTTCAAGTATCTTGTATGAGAGTATGGCTTATGGCACTCAAAGCAGTCATAATTTCCATCTATTTTATAATGCTCTAAGAAGACAGTGGGCTTGGCTTCTTTATGCTCCTTCTTATGTCTGTACCAGCTTGATTTATGAGCAAAATCTATCTCACATAGCTCACAAAAATAGACTTCAACTTCTTCAGTTTGTATAGGAATTTCATTGATACCTTTCTCCTCCTCTCTGTCTCCCACACACTTGTTTGCCATTTATTTTTTATTATTAATTTCTGTTTTTCTTAAAATATTAGCCCTCATATTTTAATTTGAATTTAAAATTATAAAACTGCCTCTATAACTGAGAGCTCATTAGAGAACTTTATAAGCCTACGAGTTTCAATGGAAGTTCTTAGAGTATTAGAGAAGAATTATGAGTGTTAAGAGACGATCCAGCTCTACATATGGGTGAGGAAGTAACCATTTTTACTTTCAATAATAAGTTAATTATTGCACGTTCCGATTTAGGAGGTGCACCTAATTAAGTACTTACTGCTTTAGGAGGTATTTTGTGTTTTTATGATTAAATTTAGGGTAATCCTAATTAAGAACTAGCTTTAATTTTAGCTCCTAATTAAGTACTAGCATTTTAGGAGCTGCTCCTAATTATATACATACAAATTTAAATTAAAAAATATGGAACTATAATAGTAGAAATTGATATCAATCTCTCAAGTTTGGAACCAGTTCTCAAAACCTTCTCCATATCCTTCTTAGAGGTTGACCTACTATAGGATGCCCATATTTAATAGTAAGTCTTACAGAGGCATATAATAGAAATCAATAAACTTAAATTTGAATATCATTTCTTCGATCTGTAAACAATATGGAGTCAATGAATGATGCAATGAAAGAGTGCAAGCACAAGAATTTATTCAATGATTTAGAAGCAAGGAGGATTGGCACCGCTACCTGGTGCAGCAAGGTAATGAACTCATAGTAGCTTATCTTTATTATGCAGTTGGTTTTTTCCTGCCAACGATGGAAGGTAATAAAATTTCATTTCTAAGAGCGATACTCTGCGAAGAGAAGAAAGCTTTGAAAATTTAAGATGTGAAGTTTGCAGAGATTTCAAACTATCCATAAATCTCTGTGACTAATTTATATGATGATGCTATGAACGACCCAAAGGTTTCGCAATACCTGCCTACTAAGAAGTAGTTGTCAAATAAACATCTTGAAAGAAACTATTTGTTTGGCATACTTACAACAATTAAAGGTGATTACTTAAAAAAAATTATTCAACAATCTCATAAAGCGAATAAGTTGAAATAAGAGTGATTGTAAATTAGAAATACAAATATCTAGAAAAAGTCACCTTCATTAGTTCATTTTTTGTCTTAATTCACTGATTTTCTTCCTCATCTTCATCAGCATCATCTTTTCTTACTGTGGTTCAATCCTGAATAATATTCACGTTCAGCTCTTGAGCTTCTCGACGTCAAAAATATCAGAGTTAGAGATGCTGAAGCTGCAACCCCGTCCACTTCTAAATTTAAGACTTTCTAGCTGGAGATCCTGCTGGCCTTAAAAAGTCCACCATGTTACGCCAAAATTTTGAAAATTAGAGATTTTTAATAAATTAAAGTTAACAAATTAAATCTTTTTTAAATTTTAATGATCAGAAATTAAAGTTTCTACTAATAGGTTTAATTTATAAGGATTTATAATCAGTGATGTCTTAATTAATTTAAATCAGAAATTTATTAATTAAGACCTTGTTAACTTTAATTTATTAAAAATCTCTAATTTTCAAAATTTTGGCGTAACATGGTGGACTTTTTAAGGCCAGCAGGATCTCCAGCTAGAAAGTCTTAAATTTAGAAGTGGACGGGGTTGCAGCTTCAGCATCTCTAACTCTGATATTTTTGACGTCGAGAAGCTCAAGAGCTGAACGTGAATATTATTCAGGATTGAACCACAGTAAGAAAAGATGATGCTGATGAAGATGAGGAAGAAAATCAGTGAATTAAGACAAAAAATGAACTAATGAAGGTGACTTTTTCTAGATATTTGTATTTCTAATTTACAATCACTCTTATTTCAACTTATTCACTTTGAGAAAAGGTACAGCATCTCTTCAGAAGATAAGGACAAACAAGGGATCATGATATGTGAGAACTGGCTATCAGAGCTGTAGAAGCACCCTTATATTTTAAGTAAGATTTATAGCTTAACTCTTTAGAAAAATCTTGTACTGCCATCTTCTTGATGAAGGAATAGAGCAAGCTTCACAGAGAGCGAAAGCCACAGACAAAGTATGAAGTTAGCAAGAGACTTTATTCAAATATTTAGTCTCCAGAGTCAATGAACATAGATGCTATAGCTGGCAGTAAGAGAGAAACTTAGGAGGAGGGAAGCAAAAAGTAGAAGAAAAGAAAGAGAAGCCAGCTCCTTCTAAAGAATTTTAAATGTGACTTATATATTCATTAACTTAACTACAAAACTTATTTATTTGCATTCACTCTCCCTTCTTTGGCACACTTTTAAGCTAATTAATTATCTACTCTCTTCGCTGAGCTTTCAATGAAGTCTACTGTATCGATAGGTAGGTCATGCATCAAGTGGTATAGAAACAGTTTCTTATAATGGCCTTTTAATATACCCCAGTAGAACTCAATTCCATTATACATGGACTGTAAGGTACGTTGAACACTGGCGTTATTCTAAGTTGTTCATAACTCTTCCTTGTTTCTTTAATCTTATGAACAGAAAGATGATCAACAAACAGGATATTCTCTTATTCAGTGTACTTCTCTCTCAGCTACTCTAAAAACTTTATATACTGCTCTGACTTAATAGAGTAAGGAAGGATAACATAAGTTTCTAAACCAGCATCCTCGCTAATTCCTCCAAGAATTGCCATTGTTTATACTTTGACTTTCTAGTCATATACTTCTATATTACTATGCCTCTTTTACCAAGATTTCTAGATGAAAGTGTTGAATGTAAACACAGCCTCGTCAGCAAGAATAAACTTAATATTATTCTATTAGACTCTATGCATTTAATTATAAATATAATTTAAGTTTTAGTTGTAAAATGGCAGGGAGAAATCAATTACTATTTCTTGAAGTGAGCCCAATACTTCAAAGTTTTTTCATTAACAAGATAGTCAATATACTTCTTTTGAAACTTTGACTTCCTCTAAGGCTTAGAATTCAGCTATTATTGCTTTAGTTATACTGCTATAAGGCAGTGGGAGCGAACAGTTAATGAACTACGCATTAAGGGCAGTGCAATGGACTTATAATTAAGTACTGGTTAGACTTATTCACTGTATATATCACATCCATATCGCAGTTTATACACTAAATCTATATACTCTTCATCATAAATAGACCCCAAAAGCTTGTAATTTTAGTCTCGCATTTAATTTATAACCCCAATCCATAAAAAATTTCCTACAAATCAAAGCACTTATAAATCTAATTATGGGGTTTTGGGGTTTTGATTCCTGGTTATCAATATAATCTAAATTTATTTGCATATTTTATTCTTAATTATTTTTTATCTCCTTAGATCAATTAATTCAAAGAAAGTTCTGTTCCAATTAATTTATATATGACATGGTTAAAATATTTTTATTCTAGATTATAAAGTATTATAAACATTCATGTTTAATAAAAAGAAAAATAGAAGATAAAAAGATTTGATAAGAATAATTTTTAAAGAAAATGGGAACAAAATTTCTCAAACAATTCTTCATCTTTCTACTCACCTTCATTAATATCTCCATCAACATGGCAGAATTATTTTTAGCGTCGTCTTGAGCTCTGTTTGCGAAGTCTCCTTCCCATTCTCCAGTTACTATCACCAGGCTGAATCTCTATAAAATAAAAAAATAGATATGGTTTTTGTAACTTACATTTTTTGTGAGTGTAACCACTCAATCATCGTCACCATTAAAAGTATTCTAATTAGTCTTAATTTAAATCTTATTTATCTTCTATTCTCGTTTTTATTAATCATAATTATTTAAATAAAAATTTTTGTTTATAAGTTATTCCAACTACTTTTTTTTATATCAAAACTAAATTATTTATAAATATAAATAAAATATAATTGAAGTAAAATCGCTACTTTGCCATCAAGTTATCTCATGTTTATAGTATAAAACTTTGAATTTATTTAAATTTACGATTCTTAACTATGATAATAATTAAAATTAATGAGAGATGTTTATGACTGTAAGAAAATAAGGTAATATTAATAATAAATCTTATAATACTCATGATAATTGAAATGTAAAGAAAATATTACATGATCATAGTGATTATTTTCATCTCGATAATCTCAATTATTATTATATTTTTCTCTCTTTTCATAATGAAACTCATGGGTCTTGTGGCATTTGTTTCACATTAGTTCATACATCTAAAATTAATAATTGTTGTATCATTCTTATTAAATACAATTTCTCCTTCTGTTACTTATTACTAAGAATACTTATTTATATAATATTTAGTAGTATGTATTAAACTATAAGAAAATGAATAATTATTAATGAAATACAGGGAGGTTTCCTGCCCCTCTGTAGTTTCCACCCATCACGAAACTTTCCTGTCCCCAACATTTAATTTTTATTATTGTCAAAATAACATTAGAAACATGTAGATCACAAGTTCAATTACCATTCGCATTTATTAAATAACTTTTTCTAATATTTAAATTTCAATGGTTAAATTTATTCCTTGTCTTATTATGAAAAAAAAAACAATACGAGACTAATTGTTTTTTAGATATATCTAATTTGCTTTTCATTAAAATTTGAATTTTTTATCAAGGTAGAAACGATAATGGATGCTTGATAATAAATAATTATATCATTATTGATGTTAAAATTTTGAGCTATTTCTAAGTATTATATATTTTTATGTATGGGGAAGGAAACTTTCCCCCTGAAATTTTAATTGATAAATTGTATTTTTATCAATGGAATTTTCATCTATAAACCATCATGCATCATTGAAAACTTAAAGTAAATTAATTAGTATTTTCTGCACTTTATATTACTTCCTGTTATTTAGATCTTATTTAAAAATTAGTTTGCCTGGTCTAAATTATTTACTTTTTATATCCTTATTTAATTGGATGCTCGAGATATGATAGAGGTACGGTGTAGTCGTTCAGTTTTTGGCAGAAAAGCCAGAAGAATGGGAGAGACGAACTCTTCTGGTACGAGTTCAAGTTGAAAGCCTTCTCATTCTTCTTTTTAATATATTTAGTTATAATATTGAATATTTAAGTTCCTTTTATAAAACAAGAAAATACAAGCTACGTAATAATCACATTGATCTTATTAATTCTCAAGATTACTTTTAATTATAGATTAACTCCATATTTCATCGTTATTACTTTTCCTAGTACATTCACTCTTTTCTTTTAATGCCTCTATAGAGTTGTTTTAAGTTCTCAGAATCACCCCCTACAGTTATTATAAACCTGAACATGATAGGTTTACCATACTTTCATATAATATTAAAAAGATTTTTTTCTCTTTGTTCCTCTAGATTTTAGAGTATGCTCAATTTAACTCCAACTCTCAGTTGTTCCTTATAAATCTAATCTTAATTGATGAAATTTGAAATAAATAATTGTTTGCTCAAAGCGCTTCTATCACAAAAAACAGGCACTATAAATTAATATGCAAATTTCCATATCTTTAATTGATGTATTATATAGATCAAATATTTATTGATTTAGGGAGATACAGATAAAAATAATTAAAATTTTAGATATAAAATCCCATAGATAAATTAAGAAGTGAGGATTGGAGTTAAGACCAATAAGATTAAGAATTAATTATTATTGGCGTATAATTATAATGTTTGGACTAATTATTAAAACTTTTGGCTCGAAAAATTGTCTGTATAAAATAATCCAATCAGGTGTGTAAATTTGATTTTACCCTAAATATATTTAATTTCAGCCAATAATAATTAATTCTTAATCTTATTGTTCTTAACTGTAATCCTTGCTTCTTAATTGATCTATGGGGTTTTATAACAATTAGATAATGATAATAGTCATAATATCAATTTTAGAAATTTAGAATTATTATGACGTCAAAAAAGAGGGGCAAAATTAAAAAGAATTTGCTGTACTTCCTCCAGTTTTAATTTGATATTAATGATAATTAAAATATAGATTATTGCATTTAGAATTTCATATATATCCAATTTTTATTTAATACATTTAATATATTAAATTTTAAGAATAAGATTATTTTTTAATTGTATAGGCTTTTATGTTGATGACGATGGATATTATGTAAATTACAATTTTTAAACTTATTATATACGTCTTATCTTTTAAATTTTTATCCAAATTAAAAGATTCAAATAATCAGAATAAATAATTAAAAAATTCATCTAAAATTAGCTAAAATTTTATAAATAAATTAGTTAATTAAAAAATCTTTATAAATTCTTTGAAAAAAATTTATGATTGATAAAAATAAGTAGATATATAATATTTATAAGAGATTATCATGAATTTACACTAAATAAACATTATAATATTAATTAAAATAATTAAATTTGTGAAGACTTATCCAATAATTATTTTTTATGTGACCTTATCCGCTTTTTAAAATATTTTAACTTAATTATAGCAAGTTAATTTGATAATTATTCATAACAAAATAATCTAAAATTTGAATCTTTTAAAAATAAAATCATACAATTTATTAAAAAATTATGAAAAAAATTATAAGAATGTTGGATTACATTAAATTTAAACTAAAAGTTAATATTAATTTTACATCAGACATTTAATAAATCCAATATTGCCATTAGACTCATTAGGCTAAAGTTTACAAAATATAAATCCACTTTTAGAAATCTCTAAATCACCCAGAGACATGCGATTAATATTTTTCAGATCATACCTACCTCCATAAATTGGGCAAATTTTTCAATTATTGGGTTTTCATATTTACAAACTTGTTTATCTATAAAGATATATCAAGCATTAATTATTTATAAAAAAAACATAAAAAAAGAAGTAACATACCAACTTTTGTTTAATAATTATTGTTTTAATATTATATCTTCCTATAAAATTTGCTTAACTAAAACATAACATACTATAATGATAAAAATATTATTATTTAGACAAAATTAAAATGTGACTAAATGATATACATTTAAATAAATGTTTTTAACAAATTTTATATAGGTTGTTTAATCAAATGAACAAAGATTTTATTCATATTAAATAAATCTTAAAAAAAAAGAAGAATACTTATATTATGAATAAGCAGAAATATAATATAAAAACAATTTATTCATTAATTTGATTATTTTAGTTAACAAGATATTAATATAAAAAAAATGGTTTGAGAATAAAAGAATGAAAAATTAGCTCTAAATCTCAAATACATTTTTCAATGAAAGTTTTCTATAATTTTAACTTTTTTTCAATTAAATGTTTAATTTAACTTAATAATTAAAGTTTCATAGTAACTTCTCTTTTAAGTAATTAAATAATGATAAGAAATTAATAGTGATGCTAAAAAATGCTGTTCAAATTAAGAGTTGTTTAAAAAAAGATATTAAAAATAAGAGAGCGAAGAAAAAAGATCTAATTACTTCTTAAAAAAACAAGTTATAAGTTATAAAAATAATTATTAGAAATTAAAAATTATACAATATAATAAAGTTAGGAAATATTAAAATTAATTAATTGAAAAAAATTATCAAAGTTATAAAAATATTACTTATTATTCTTAAAAATTAATTTATTAAATAAAGTCAAAATTAATTGAATAAGTACTATAATTAAATCTATTAAAAATATTAAAAGATAAGTTCTTAAATTTCTCATTAAAAATTTATAATTATTCTGTACAGGTTAAATTTACAAACTTATTTTTGAAAAAAGTTCAATATAATTTGTAATTTATAGCTCACTAGATCTCTCATAGACCATACCTAAACCTAAATTCTTGATTCCACATACAACACAGATTCTTATAGAACGTTATTTCAACCTTTTATCTTAAATATGAATTTTTTAATTTAATTTAAATGTCTTCATTACCAAAATTTTATTAGATTTTATAGAAGATGCATTGTTGATTATTTATTTGTAATAAATTTTATTAAATATAATTTTTTATATATTACGAAATTCGGCTTTTACAAGATAAATCTTGGATCTGAGAACCTCCTCAGAACACGTCAGGCAAGGTATAAGGAGAGAACTCCAATAAAAACCTCGACTATTGATCATATATGTCGTATTAAAACTGAGTGATAGACCTATCCTTGCAACCAGGGGTTAAGTCACCAAGGAAAGGGTAGGAGTTAAGAGACAGACCTCTAGGATTTCAGATTGGACTCTATTTGCTGATGAAAAAGTAAGGAAAACAAACCATACATAGAAAATCTCAGCAGAGTATCATTTTGGGGTTTCCCCCCCTAAGCAAGCCATACAACAAGTCTTTGCTAAGAAGGGTTTTTACCCGAACTAAAATCACTCATTAAGGAAAGTTAGTCATAGTAGTGAAACAGAAAATACATGGGAAGTTGCTAAAGACAACATAAGACCTCATCAAGGCAATTGGTGGATGATCACGGTGCGTAAACTATTCAGTCTAGTATATGAGTCTTACTACTTTCAAGCCATTGGAGTAAGATTGAGCAGATGCCTAAAAGTAAAAGCATGGAAACTATCTGGTTTATTTATCTGGCTAGCTTAAACCCCAGTATTAGTTTCGTACAGCATTAAATAATAATATTATTACGAAATTATTAATTTTACATATTTTTAAATACTTATAATAAATTTACTTAAGAAAACAATATTTAAAATACCTTCTTATATCTTATTCGCTTTCAGCTAAATTTCAACATACTTAAAAACTATGATTTTATGCAAGTTATCTTATATTAACAAAAATTGACTTACTAAAAACAGTTATTTTGAGCGTTTTATTTAATGGCCTATAATTCTTTCATAAGAATTGTTACTTTTCATCTCTAGTCTTAAGATTAATAATTTTGTTCACAATTTATACCTTCATTTTGTTTTTTATTATACATGAATTAATTTATATTTGCTTAGATCAATGTACTTTAGTTTTAATTATTCATAAGTAACATAACCCTCATAAAAAACTCGTAAAAATCTTATTTGATTTACTAAAAAATGTCTTTTCCTTTTATTAACTCATGATGTTTTGATTGCAAGTACTTATTTCTTAATTAATCCCAGCATTTAATATGAGTGTAATCATTAATAATAAATCTTTTTACTAGTGTCAATCGATTGTATATAATGGAATAATAGAATACTTACCATTTTCAGCTATAGGTACTTTTGCATTTCTTCACTATTTATGGCATTAAACATAATTTCTTGAAAGTGAAGATATATAGTAATTTATACCATTTAATTAGATTTATTTTATACACCATTAAACTAATTTAATTAATAATTATCAACTATATTTTAAAAATTAAATCAACATTGCCTTTATAAGAGTGTAAATCAAAAGTAGTTGAATTAAGTGCACTTTTCAATCAAATGAGTTATTCTATCGGACTATTTCTGTCTTTTAAAGCTATTCAAGTTTGAACATTTCATGAAAAAATATTTAATTTTTTTATGCATGTTTTAACTTTTAAAAAAACACTTAAATTATTTTTATTTCTATAGAATACCGTTTAAATCGAGTGATTAATAAATTTGTCATTAATTTTAAACACATATTTTCAGAAATGAACTTATCTCTTTATATTAGATCCTCCCCTTGCGAATTAAAGAATGTTAAGAAAGTACAACTAATCAATCATATAAGATAGAAGAAATAAATATCAACCTATGAAACTACTACAACAAAGATCCATAGGATTAGAGACAGTTATAATTATAACTACCATCGATGCTGAAATCATCCTCGATTGCAAGATGTCTCAGTTTACTGAGGAGATATACTAGCATAAAATCATGACTAGGCACAAATCATACGCCAACTCTGCAAGCTTCAATATTGTGAACAACTAATTATATACCCAAATATTAATGTTATGTAAAAATGTATTACTAACAATTACTGCCGATTATAATTAATAATTTACTTATTCCTGATACTATTTATTAATGTGTGTGGATTACGTTCAAATTTTCATGTCATTTAATAAATAAATTATTTAATTACATCACTAATCATTTTTCTTTTCTTTTAAATTTTGCAGCCCTTCTATATTTTTCAAGCACTATCTTATTTAATAATTATATTTGAATAATATTATCATTTTATGCAATAATTGAGCTCATTTCCAATGACTTAATTATTATCCTCAAGAAATGCTGTAAATAATACTATAGAAGAATTTTTATAGTAATTTAATAATTAAAATTAAAAAATAGAAAGTAAATTCAGGAATTTAATTATTTAATTTTAATAAATATCTTAATTACTTTAAATTTAAGCATTTTTGGTATTAAAATATATTAATTATTTTTTTAAGAATGTCTATTAATCATTAATAAGTTAATTTATGTTATAGTTATCTTTAAACTTTAAATCATCAACTTCTTTCAATACAATGCTATTTTTAATTATAGGAACATTAATTACGAATACAAATTTATAAAATGCGATTTGAATAAGGATATATCCAATACAAACGCAACTACTGAAAATTTTATTTTAATCGCTTATTCGAATAAAGAAATTATAGCAACCTCTCTGTAATCATCCCCAATTTTTAGCATCCTTGTCATGGATTTCATAAATAAAATGAAACATAGAAAATAGAAAATAGGCCTAAGTAAATTATACCGAGATTAAAAAACTATAAAAGTATTGATTCATTGTAACCCTCTTCTTTTTTAATATAACAACCAGTGATTTAGTGAGCTATAATCTCAATTAATATAGTATATACAGGAATAGGTGAGTATCAGAAACTAAGTAATGTATGAGAATAAAAAGAGGTTTTATAAAAATAGTTTTTAAAATAAAAAAATAGAAAGCTAATGCAAAGTTTTTGCATTGAATTATTTATTTCTAATAGTTTTATTTTATTTAAAAAATAAAAATTCTATTTATAAATTGTGTTATTCCTCACAATTTTTAGAAATTTTAAAATGACCTTACTTGCCCGCAAGATATAAGAAAAATATTTAATTAATTCAAGTATTATTTTTAATGTTCTATCAAATAATGATGCTAGACAGTTAATAAATCGTACTTGATTTTATTTATTATAACACTTTTGTTATATAATAGTGGTATTATAATGATTATTCGTTTTTAAGTTTTCTCTTTTGTTCCATTTTCCTTTAAAAACTCTATCTTTAGATTTAAATCAATTTATAAAATTTGTATAAATTTACTATAAAATTTTGTATATGATGAGTTCAAAGCATCTTATTAATTTATATATTTTATCTCTCATTACAAATAGTATTTTTATCTATTTTGTTTGTTATAATACTATTTGAATTTATGTTTGTCTTCTTGTAAAACTTTTCTAATTGATTGACTTCATTATTTTAAAAATTATAATAAATATTAATTTTAATTTTAATATGGACTGGAGAAAGATAAGAATGAATCATTAAAATAATAAATTCAAGCATCGAGAGCCGCTCATAATTTTGATATATTTATATTAATTCGTTTAAACGTAATAAAAAGAAGAAAGAGGAGACAAACTCCATTGGTAATAATGGGGCTCAGTCATATTAAGGAGTCAACTCACAGGGTATCTAATAGAAAAAACTCTTTCAAGTAACCATAATAAGATTTCCAAGCTATAAATTAAGAGATAAATAAATACTATAATTAAAACTTAAGATGCAAGAGGAATCCTATTATACTCTTACCTACTGACTTGGAAATAAACTATTAAATCTTACTCTACCCATAGATTTCTTCAATACAAATAACTTTAATTAGCCCTTATTCTGGTGAGGCATAATAAAATAATTACGATAATTTTTCCTTCAAAATTGGTTGATATATACAAAAGCTCATCATTTATAATGATTAAATAACTAAGACTAGTTGAAATAGAACTGTTTGTAAAGAAAAGAGAACAAAAAATTGGAAGAGTTGTAAAGTGGTATAATCCACTCTAAAAATAAACAGATTAAGGCCTATATCTCGACAGTCTCATTCGTTCTTGAAAAAGAAAAAGAAAGCGCAGTCGATATTATTTTACAATTTCATCCAACTCTGTGATATATGCTTTAAAAGAATGCTTAATAATAAATATTTTAAGAGATTTAACCAAGAAACACTATTTAACACTTTCTTGTCCCATCAAACTATTCAGTACTCTCTAAAATAAGAACTTGTAAGAAATTCATAAATTCTCAATAGTCATTCTCCTTCCATATAATTTTTTTGTAAAAAACTCCAAAGAGATATAGGAGTTCCAAATCAACAAAGATATATAAAACAAGAAAAGGGAACAATAAGATAAATTTCAATAAATATAAATAGAGAAAACTGAAATGACGGAGACTGAGAAGAAAGTAAACTTTTATATAAAGCTGTTATTTTAAATATATTTCACTTACTTAATCCTTGACATTAATTATATAGACTAGATGTGAGTTAATAATTAATTATATTATCATATTTTTATTAATTTGCCATTTAAATATCATTTTAAGCATGAATTTTTGATATTATTTTTTTTTTCTTCTACTATTTATTTCATTGCGAATAAGTTCATAATTAATCACTTTTTTATTATGAATTTAGGATTAGCTGTGTTTACAACAAAATTAAGTTTATATCTAAAACCATCTTTAAAAAATTGATATATAATATTTCAATATTATGCATATTTACTCTCTAAAGTTAATCATATTTATCTGCTTATCTTAATTATAGAAGTATAATTCAGCGAAATAATTAATCACTCATATTCTTAAAATCAGAAAATATGAAACATCTCAAATTTAGTCAAGATTAATAATGAAATAAAATTTTTACAGAACATTATATTTTATTATAGCAATAGTTTACATTTATGGCGAATGATAATTTCATTAACTTTTATGTAGATCTGGGTTAAATTCCATTTCTTGTTATTATTGCTATATTTATAAATAAAAACTTATTTTTATTCCTTCTATATCATTTCTTGGCTTATTTTTTGCTGACACTATCATCGTGAAATTTTAAACAAGTTTATCATTATTTTATTTACAAATTTTCTCCTAAGTCTTTTTTTTTTCTCTTAAAACTATAATTAATTACATAGCTTATATCCTCTCAATAGTATTTAGTTAGCTTATAAGAATATTTTTCACTTATTTTATATAATTTGTTAAAACTATTTTTGTATTATTTTTGTTCTTGATTTAGTGTTCTTTCTCTTAGTCAGATTTGTTTATATCCACAATTAAAAGAATTTAAACATAAAAGTCTTTGAAAATCTTGATTTATAACAAGAAGTGCAAACTTTGTTTTAAATAATTAATTTATAATGAAGGAATAATCTTGCAAAAGCCATATTATTAGATCTGTTAATCATGCTCTGGGGTGTTATAGTGCTTATCTGTTATTAAAAATTATTAATTAGTTTCCCAAAAAAAATAAAAATAATTTATTTGATTTAAATCATAAAGGAACAATTCAGATGTATTAGATAAATCAAAGATTTATATCAATACTAAGTAACAATTAATTTAATTATATTATATTTGTTGTAAGTTGCTCTATAAATAGGTGAAAATTTATAGTAAAACTTTTTTTCAGGTCATGTTTATAAGAAATCTCTAAAGATATTATTTTTTTTATGATTAAAAATTTTAAGTAAATAAATATATTGCAGAAATCATCTGACTCCTTCAAAGACATTTTCATTAAATAATTAGTGATAATATATTTTTTGAGAGATGAATTTGATCATTATTGATTATTTAGTCTATATTTTTTGAATTTGAGTGAATGATTAAATTTGAGATTGACATACTCATAAAAAATATAGGAGTAGATTACGATTTTAGTTCTTTCATCATAGATCAACTTTACTTGTTCTATGATAGCCTTTTAAATGCAGCCCCCCCGACCTATTGTTTTTTATCATCGAGAGTCTCTACAACATCCTGCTCTTTTTATGCGTCAGATATTGCTTCAATTAGAACTTTGCTGCATCGCTTTTTATAGATGAGTGCTACAAGTTGCTCGAATTTATCGAGCTTTTCAATTGATATCTACTTCATCATATGCAAAATCTGTTACTTTGGCAATTTAGATACTTGAAAATATTTTGACTGCAATGCTCCCATACTCCTCGAGCTCCTACCCCTCATTTGTAGATATTGGCTATCTGAATTGACTTCGCATCCAATAAGTACTTGAACATCAATTCTAAACCTTGTGTTGTAGCCATAACTCTCATCATTACCAAGGATTAAAACTCCATTTTACCATGATTGAATTTCATCCAAGGTTGCTAGAGAGATGCTCATTCTCACCTTTACTAGATCCATTGAGGTGGTGGTCATGTCTCGAACAATAGGCTTCTCATGATCGTTACAAAAAACTATGATAGAATCTAAGAGACAGCATTACTTAATTTCTTCCTTTAGTTTTGTGAATCTATCATCCACTCTTTAGCATACAATGACTTCTTCTCCCTAATCTTGACTCAAAGAATGCAAAAGTTCGTATTCACTTTTGAACTTAAGAACTTTGAGTGATATACACACTTGAACAAGGACTCTCTGAATGCCTAAATCGCAAGTAGCGCTGAACATGTAGGACTTGCTCAATCCTAAATCCCAAAGTCCATACATTTTACCATCATAGTACAGAAAGAGATACTTCCACGAAATTTGATCGAATTCATCAATGATCAGAACATCTTAAGGCTTCTTAGCTTTGTAAAAGTTTTCTATGGTCTCTATCTGCAGCTAAATGCCTAGTGGTTGAAGAAACTTCTAGGTTTGTAATTTGAGGATTTGATCTGGAACAATTATAAGTGCTTTCTTGCCCTGTTGAATCCAATGACAAGCTAATAGCCCCTGAATCCAAGTTTTTCCAGATGAAGTTGGAGTTTAAACTTAAATGTTATTCTGCTGATGACTCAAAATTGTCGCAGATATTGTCGATTAGTAAACTGAATGCTTTTAATCTTGACAAGTTTCCAACATTTATTACGAGCATCTAGAAATTTCATCAATTGACACTTAGTGATCTCCATTCACAGTCTTTGAAAACTCTAACCAAATTTACTCACTCTTGTATACAATCTCAGATTAGGATTTTTAATTTTTAGATCTAGAGTGTAATTTACCGAGCTCAGATATCCACAAAGTCTCATCCTGTTAAAATATTTACCCTAACTAGTCAAGCTCAAAGTCCTTCACAGATTAAAGCACAATATTAATCACTTAAGTTGTAAGTATATGTACGGACGCTTCGCGAGCATCATGAGAAGAATTCTCCTCTATGAGAATACTCTTATAAGCTCAGGTAGCATGCTTGATGGGTTCTACTTAACCTTCGTTATTGAAATCAAGGTAATCAGATCTTCCCTGAAGAGTTTTGATATGAAGTCATTGTTTAGAAAATTATTTTTGTTTTTGACGATTACCTCAACCTCTTTTTCATTGAACCCATTCTTGACAAGAAACTATTTGAATATCTTCAGGCTTTCCAGAGACTAGGTAGTCTACAGCGATGAAAGTGAATTCAGATCTAGCAATAGAGCTATCAACCCAATCGTAATTTGTTAGCTGTTATCTTTTAGATGTTTGTTTATTGATGATGCCATCGTCCCTAAAACTGTTCTCTCCTCTTTATCAAAAAGTTGATTATCAACGCTATGATTTAAGTATGGATAGAGCGTGTGAATCAGAGTTTGACCTTCCAATGGCAACTCTTTTATAGAGGTAGAGACAGCCAAGTGAAATTTGAGGATTTGTGATTGTGAGTAACTCTTGAGTTCCCTCTCAATTTATTGAATCTCCCTAGTTTATAACAATTAGATTATATGCTACTGTTGATGTTTCAACTGACAATCCACACTGTCAGCATAGAACTCTTTATCTTGAATGAGGGAATGATTTAATTTTTGAATTAAACTATGCTGAAACCCTTCATAAAGCTCTGCAAAATGCTGAATGAAGAAGAATGATAATTTTTAGATCTAATTGAAAGCTTAACTCGCTATAGTAGGACCGTCGCTTGAGGTTTTGATTCTTAACTTCCGATTACTTTTGCTTGATTTGGATTGCATCTCTTAAGCTGATCCTCTTTTCTATAAACATGAGTCTTTCTTAATCTTTACTCCACCGAGAGCTCGCCCCAGAGATTATCTCTTGACTCGGATATAATTTCATAATAGTTCACGGTCTATCTCGTTTAGTGGGTATTCCGATAACTTTGGATGGTCTTGTATGTCTTTGAAAGTTTTTTGATAGTTGTTGGTTATCAAGCCCAAAATAATTTTGGACTCAGAACATGGTGCCTTCGGTTCAGGCTGGTCATAGAACTTTTTAAACTCAGAATAGGTTTTCTAGATTCTACTTCGGTTTTCTTTGCATTTCTACTTTTACTCTCTTTTATTGATGTCTGCAGTTACTATTGTACATTGATTCTGAAGAGTCGCTCATTTTCAAATTTATGATTTTGTGATTATTTTTATCTTAAAAAATTTAAATTTAAATCACTTAATCTGGAACTAAAACATCACACATGATAAGAATTGATAAAGGGGGGTGGTCAAACCCTAATTTTCACAACAATTTTTTTTCCAAAAAATCACAATAATCACAAAAAATCACAAAAATCACAGACCTATATAATCACATTTTTTAAAAAAAATGATCACAACCCCCCCCCCTACTTTTTTGGAAAATCTATCACATGTAAGATCTTTCCACATTGCAATGTAAGTTTTTGAATCTATTAGCTGTTTTCTTTATAGTTAAGATAGTGATTATAAATTATTTTTAATTCTCTATAGGTAATAACATTCATGGAGACAAATTCTATAAAAAGATCCAATCAGCAATTTCAGATGAGCAATGGCCATGCTGAGGATAGCATCTTAAAGATTACTCCTCACGAACTTGGTGGGAAATTTAAGTCTAAGCTTGACATTTACACTTATCTTACTGAGATTCGTAAATTTATTGGCCCTTAATACTCACAGTGGGATACTACATGCCTCCTATTGATGGAGTCAACAGAGAATACCTGAGACTAATTTTTAAGGGGACTAAACAACTTCTGAAGATGGATCAGATCAAGATGGTTAAGGTCCCAAAATACGATGAGCTTTCAGTGAGATAACTTTACATGCAGGTGTGAGACGATCAAGATCTCCGGATATACTTGCCAGATATGTCAGAGAAATCAAAACCTGTTGATAGACAATATTTTTTCAACGTCCTCAATACAATTTAGCCTGACTATCTTCCCCACATAATCAACAAGTCCAGAGTGATGAGGAACAGCTTAGATG
Organism: Oxytricha trifallax; assembly: GCA_000711775.1. Classification (NCBI taxonomy): domain Eukaryota; phylum Ciliophora; class Spirotrichea; order Sporadotrichida; family Oxytrichidae; genus Oxytricha; species Oxytricha trifallax. The sequence goes on along the minus strand of ARYC01001473.1, from coordinate 1,927 downwards.
ACCAGAGTTAGAAGAATGACTTCATGCTTATATCAGATAATTGGTTTTCTCAGCTAACCAGCCATCCATTTATTTCAATGATTTTATTTTTCCCTAACTCAATACAAACTTGAAAAATCTGGAAGGACAATGCAGCTTCTAAAAGTATCAGCGAAGTTGATGAAAGCCAGAAAACCTTAATAGTCTCCTCCAAAAGTTTTTTTGCTTAAACGATTCAAGGGAATCGAGAATGCCTCATCTGGCAAAGGAAGCAGGGCAAATGATGGTGCTCGCCTAATAGAAGTGAACTCCACCATGTTTGAATCCTAATCAGTCACTGGAATGATGAACAATAATTCTTTAAGATTTAATATTTGAGCTATCAAGCCATAATTTTATTCACTTCATAAATCAAACGTTTTCAACTTTATCTTGCAAATTTCTTGTATTATACCATCATCAATGCTGCTAAAGGCATTTCTCAATACTTGCTTAGCATCGAATCTCTGATCTTGCCCGACAATCTTCATCTTCATTCTCTTGAATTAATTCCTAAGTTCCGAAAAGTAATACTCAATGGGATTATATTGAGGTGAGTACGGAGGAGTGAATTTGAGAGTAATGTTCAAATGTTCACTTTGAGCTTTTATCCTTTTGCTGTGATGTACTCTTAGATTGTCAAGAACAATAGCTAGCATGATTTAGGTGTTTTATCTTGTAGCCAAATGAGAAAATCATAGAACTTCTCAATATTTACAGACTTCTCGTAATTGTAATACAGTTCTAGACCCTTGTTAGGAGACACTCCCGCAACTAAGCAATGCTCTTCCTGAATTATAACTGTCCTTCACCTCAATGTTTTGATATCGATTGCTGAACTCTTGTTTGAGATTGGTCGAGTAAGTAAACATGACTTCATCAATAAAGGCAACCTTCCTCCCTTATTGAGGTGCGTTAGTAATTTTATATTTCATCTCTAGGTACAGCTCCTGAGTTTTATGATTTTAAAGTGGGCTCATGTACTTGCGAATGCTATTATTAAAATATAATTGATTTGGGGAAATTACAAAAATTAAATATAAATCAATTTAACTGTATTGTTAACTGCCATTAATTAGCGCAGCTTTTAATAATAATTTGAAATGTACAAATCAAAATTTAATCAAGACTTTTTAACTGTACAAATTGTAAATTGCACAATTAATTGCTCTTTAATTCCTCTATAAAAAGTACAATAAGTAAATGTACAGAAAGTGGAATTGTACAATTTGAACAAATCTAACAAAGGAAAATCCCTCTATTATGGACACAGAGTCAAATGTACAATCAACCCCAAAACCCCTTAATGAGGTTTATAAGTGCTTTGATTTGTAGGGAATTTGTTAGGGGTTGTTGTTATTAATTAAATGCGAGGCTAAAATTACAAGCTTTTGGGGTCTATTTATGATGAAGAGTATATAGATTTAGTGTTTAAACTGCGTAATGGAAGCGATATGTATAGTGAATAACTCAAACCAGTACTGAACTATAAGTCTATTGCACTGCTCTTAAAGCGTAGTCCCTCAACTGTTCGTTCTCACTGCTTGAAAGCTGTTGTAATTAAAGCAATAATAGCTGAATTCTTAGCCTAAGAGGAAATCTAAGTTTCTATAGAAGCATATTGACTATCTTATTAATGAAAAAACTTTGAAGTATTGGGCTCACTTCTCTCTCGACTAACGAGCTAAATGTTTCACCGCCAGTTCCCTGAGTTGAAGATCTTTGCATAGTCTGTTGCAAACATTTATAAACGAAATGGCATCTCTTACAAAGGTGTAAATCGTATTAGGAGAGTAATTGATTTCACTCTGCCATTTTACAATAACAACTTAAATTATATTTATAATTAAATGCAGAGAGCTTAATAGAATAATATAAAGTTTATTCATGCTGACGAGGCTGTGTTTAC